>JAECUM010003256.1:0-39529 GCA_016617855.1 Megalonaias nervosa | reverse complement strand
TGGGCACCACATCAAAAACTTTTACCTGTTTTCAACTTTCCATCCAAAAAGGCAGGACCATTGGGCACCACATTCTTTATCTGTAGGAATTCCTCATCAATATGGTCACCACCAATTATTGTAAAGCCCAGTCCCCGTGGACCTTTGAGAAGAGATGTACTGAACAACTCCCCCTTCAATTCCTTGGGGTTCTTGGTGAATACCCTTTTTGACTCTGAAACATTTAAGTAAAATTCTTAAATATATATAGACTACATGTAATAACGATCTTACAGCAAGAACAATTTCTGGCCTGCCAAACTAAATCATGAGGGCTGAAAAAAAAAATTTAGTGCTGAAATATTAAAGTACAAACAGAAAAACAAAACAAATCAATGAAAATAGAAAGTTTATTTGCAATGATTTCATTGTCTCAGATTTCAGAGTTAAATGGTCTATGAGATCAAGAAAACAAGAAAACTTGGAGGAAACCACCAACCTTGGATGGACTACCACTTACCACTGCACATGCTGGAACCTGGGATCAAAAGACTAGGTCTTTAGCAGTGTAAAGCAATTGTACCGCCACTCCTCTATCCAAACCTCATACAACAACTTAAGTGAAATTCTACTTCCATAAGGTGCAATTTACAAACAAGATAACCTTTGTTTCAGAATGTACTGTGCATTTATGAAACCAGCAAACAATGCACAGATTCTGATTTCCAGACATGTTCCTTAGCCAACAAATTCTTTGCTAAAATATTTTATCTGACAGTAGGTGCAGTGTCAAAACAGAACTCTGCAAAGCCAGAAGAAAAATCACTTTTCAAAGGTTTGTAAACAGGTATATAATAAACCAATCCACACTACCAAATCTCTAGGGTCTGTTTTACACGCCACTACTTCATTCAACACAGACAGCCTATAAAAATCACTTGTGTATTAAATGTGTGCCCAAAAAATGAATCAGATAACACCACTACTGATACATTTTTTTTTACTTAACTTTTAATTATCACCATATAGTCATTCTTTTTTCTGAGGAGTCACTGAACCTTAATAGATGTACATACAATACAGCATCAATAATTAATCTTTAAAATTAACACCATTATTATCTCACCCTTCAGATGTTTCTACTTGCTATTCAAATGAGAATTCCCGTAGTTTGAGACTACATCTCAGATCTAATCTCAATACTGCTTGCCCTTCCCATCAGAGTGAAAAGTGTTTCATGGCAAAGTTCACAAGATAAACAAATCTTCTTTGCATCTATGGTTACATTCCATCAAGTCCATCTTGCTAGAAAAAAAGCAAATATAATCACATATGCACTAAATGGTTGCTGATAATATGTACTAACATATGCCAACATCACAAGTTCTATGTTTTTCTAATGAAACTGGGAAATCAATCAGACTAACATGGACCTTTGTGCAGGTAGTGCTGAGAAGTTTTATTCATTTAGATGCACAGCAACTCTATCTGTATGTATACTTTATGCAGCAATAACATGCCTCAATTTTTATAAGAACAAAGATCTGTTAGAACTTTGAGCTTACCAATTATTTTTATTAAAGCTACATAACATTTCATTGCAAAGTATCACAACAAAAGCACAGACCTTGATTAAATCAACATGCTACTCCAGGAATTCAAAACACAGAGGATGGGTTGTCGGGCTGAATTGATCCTAATTTATAAAAGATCAGATAGAAGACTATAACTCTAGAAATAATGCTACCAGTGGTCCTTTTACTACCAGAAATAGATGGCCCTAAACAATCTTTACAGAATTATTTTAAATGGTCTTTTCTTTATGTGTCACAAGATAATTTATATAACCATTTGAAACATTATTTGATGAATTATTGTGGTGAATTCTTTGTACAAATAGTTTTTACTGTTTTTATTGTTGAGTCAAGTATTACCTTCAATGGAACAATGTCCAAGGGAGATCCCTACTATGAGTTCTCCTATGAGATATAAAAATAATTGGCTAGCTATCTATACACTTTGTTAGTGATTTTATTATGACCATACAGTTTGTTACCATCATTAGTAATATAAACTATATTTGGTAACAGGGACATGGAGCCCTCTAAACCAAAGAGGCATGACTTAATAACAGAACTGGGTCTGAAAATACTTTATTGGTGCCATATTTAAGTAAGTTAGATTATAAGAAGCAGAAGATGGTAGAAATCAGTTTAGCATTTTTAAGGTTCTCATACCCCATCTCTGCAAGCAAATCATAATTATTTCTGTCCTTTATGATTCTGTACAGACAGCTTTGTATTTTTTTTAAGACCTGTTTACCGTGACAGATAACTATCAGTAACTTACCAAAGTCTGTCAATAATTTTAGCCATCTGCCCAGTTTGTCCCAAAACTGGTAACTGGACTGTCTCACATCAACAGTTTTGAAAAGCCCCTAAAAGTATGTATGCAGCTATTTCAAATCAGCTGACCCTACCATCCAACTGCTTATTAATCCTACTTGCATGAATTGGCTGATGCAAGGTCAAAAGTTTCATTTCCCCTTTGGAACCCTTTGGGATTCCAGGCAATGGCAAATAGGTCACATGTTAGTGTGTTGGTTGATGAACTAGTAAGCAAGAAGCATGTTGTGTACACTGATGAAAAACAGTGACCTTGAACTGGAAAACATGCACAACTTCAATTTTGTTATGTGATGCACATAAGCACAAGCAGATGCTGATCATTCAGTGCTATATTCAGCAGAACAGGTTGCAAGGCCATGGTGCATGGCCTACAATTGTTGGACATCAGGGGTGAATGCACTCCATAACAGTGTTGACTTGCCAAGATACAGAAATAATGAGGTCGAACTCTTTAAATGAACTGTTCACTGACCCAGCATCAAACAACAGTACTGAAAAAATTAGGGTGAATGCATACATTCCCAACAGAATCACATTCAGCAATAAAAAAGCAACATATAATCATTGCAACCAAAGCCTTCAAGTACTAGCCAAAACCAGCTTACAGCTCTGATGTCACACATTGAGCAGACTGGGTACAATTGCCTGAATACACGACAAAAACGGTCACCTTGAAACAAGTTAATGAATCAACAAGTTCATCACAACCAGAAGTTAACAGGAGCAACAGGAAGAGATTTTTAAAGAAAATCTGTGTGTACCTTTATTTCTTTTGGGACCATCTTATCTTTTCTTCAGAATTATCATAAATCCCAATATTTTTATTTTATTTGTGAACATCACTGCATGTCTGCATGCTTAACCTCACTCATTCTCCAACAATGATAGAGCTGAAGATCCTAATAAATGAACAAAACCCTGACATGCTGCATCTTTGAGGAATAGAACTTAAATATCAATAAAATATATATCTTCAACTGTAAACCTGTATCTTTGTCAAAGAACTCTTTTCTTCTCTCATTTGACAGTAATTTCAAAAGGAAATGTTCACAAAAAAAACATATCACAGTTTCAGGTATATATTTTACAGGCCAAGTCCTTTCCTAAGGATGCAGCATGTCAAAGTTTTATTAAATTTTTAGGCTATTCAGAATTTTGCAAATATTTCTACTTACCTGCTGGCTGAAACTATCATCAATACTTTTTTAACCATTATCCAGGAAGCAATGAATATAATTAGTGTACAACAAAATACTGACAATAATTTAACTATTACCATCTGTACTCACTTATAAATCAAGTCAAACTGAAAGCAACAAAATGCTGATCTGCCATAGCATAGTGTGCCTGCAGATCAGGGTCCATGTTGTTTGTTCTACTGATTACACCTAACAAACTGCACAGAGCCAGATCTGCCATTGCATTATATGCTGACAGATCTGGGTCTGTGCAGTTTGCAGTTGGACTTGTCTTATAAGCAAGAATATATGGTATACTGACTTGTCATAAGGAATCTTGAAAATCGTGTAAAAGTATAACCAAAATGATTCAGGAACACAGGAGCCTGAACACATTACAAGGAACAAATGCATTCCCTTGTGTGATACTTTGCAAACTAGAAATGTGGTCACAAAACTGTTGATGTCAAACCAGTGCCTGAAAGTGACCTAAACACATACCTAGACTGAGGGACAGATGGACAGATGGGAAGAAGGAAAGACAAACAAGGATACACTATGATGCTACCACATCATGGTGAGGCACAAAATAACCTGGCATTGAGATCTTAAAACTTTTAAGACTGAAATTTCACTAAAATCTAAGATAAAGGTATAGTTCTTCCCCCCCCCCCCATGTTACATTGTTCATGGGAGCCATAAAAGTGGACTGCCTTGATGGTGCGGTAATTTTATATTGAGGTATATATATATATATATATATATATATATATATATATATATATATATATATATATATATAACTATTAAATATTGAAATCCAATTCATAACCAGATACACTTGCCATATCAAGGTATGAGCTTGTAATCAGGCATCTTACAGTGAGGTAGGAATGTACTTCCAAAGCTAAACCTATCTATAAAAGAAACTGGATGGACTTTTTAAAATGTCTTTTATCAACAGCTTCCTTTATTATGAGGTACAAATTAATTTTTTTTTTAAAACTAACAAAATAACCATAAACACTGACCTTTACAAACAGGTGTCCCCTGTATTAAAGTCTTCACTAAAGACAGGTTTTATTGTATTTGCATAACTTATTCAATTCTAATTAGTCTTGCCCTATAAAAAAATATTGCACATTTTGAAAGCTTTTGCTTCAAAAGTATTGCTTCTGTTTAATAGCCTTAAGTCTTCAAGTATACACTCATGGCATCAAGGTTTGATGCAATCAGCTGAACACTGGAACAAACTCCCATCCCCATGCAATGAAAAAATGTGCATTCATGAAAAGAAATTCAAAAGAACAAAGCATAATGCACAAAATCAAAAATATGCACAAAGATGACCTAGAACTGCAAATAGGCAACCATCACACATGCAATACTAAAATTATCCATAAAACTGAAAACAGTAAAATAATTTTATAATAACAAAACTTTTATTAAATAATTCAGAAGCATGATATTTCCCTGTTTCTAATGAATCTAAATGATTAAATCTATGCAACATTGTTTTTCTGGATTATTTTTATTAATGTAATTATCAACACATTATAACCACTGATACTTGAAAGGAACACGAAAAAACATGCAAGCAAAAGAATGTATCAAAGCCTTGTTTATTTGGTTCATAATGCAACTCCTAGCCATTATCTTGCTTGCTATTAATATGCATAAATATATGGTGTAAACAAAAGTAGGTACTTTTGATAAATACACTGAACACTGGGAGATAACAGATTTTCTTTTTCAGCATCCAAGAACTTTTTTTTATAAATTTTATCTTATGAAATATATGCTAAGGTTCCAAATCACCATAAGAGTTTTATTTTGTATTTTTCACAAAAAAAGAATGATTATCAGCTGAAAAGAAAGCAGCCAATTTCACAAAAAATTCCTTGAAAAGAATATGAGCCCAAATGATTTAGATCAGCCTCCTCAACATTCTTTTCTGATGCAGATACTGCCATAGGTTAAAAAAAATCAAAATCAGAGAGAACCTTGACAAGTCCCAGGTGAATGACCCTGGTGCCCATCTTAAATTTAGCAGATACTGTATATCCTCACTTACAAGTCAGATCCAACTGCAAGCAAGATAGACCCTCATCTGCTGTCACATAATGTGCCAGCAGATCTGAGTCTATGTTGGTTGTTCTGCTGATTGCACAGACCCAGATCTTCTGGTGCATTATGCAATGGCAGATCTGGGTCTGTGCAGTTTGCAGGTGAACTTGTTTATAAGCAAGTAACTAAGGTACTTTGACATAAAACTGTAAGCCTTAGGACTTTTATATATTTCTCATTATCAGTTATTAATAAATTGTTTCTTGATCATCAAATATTTTAAAAGTTATGTCAATTTTCACCACATATAGAACAACATATGATACGATGAGCAGCCATTAGGCTACCTGAACTAAACTTATGGTGACCAAGAACCAGCATTCTGTTGGCCCCTGGGCTCTGGGCAAACAATTTGTCAAACCCAGAATCCATTTGTGTTTCAGTGTAAGTTCTCAATGCCAACCAAATACACTCAAAGTAATTTTATAGCCTGAACATATCACCATTTGCTCCACTAATGTCAAGGTATCAAAATATCATTTCTGAAGAAAAAAAAATGTGTTCCATGTTAAGACCCTACCTCTCGCGCTTCATTTATATCATCAACAGGATTCAAATTCTTCTTAAGCATGGTTTGCTTTATTATTCAACTTGAAGAATGTTATACTCCTACATCCCTAAACCCTTGGTGACAAACATAATGATCAGGAACTAGAATTTTTGAATGCTTTCAACAAAGAAGCACCATTTATCCTAATCAACCAACCATAGTTATGAATTTAACTATTTTGTTGTTGTTTAATAAAATTAATTTGCCTATAAAAAAAAAAAGCAAATAAACAATTATGTTACATTTTGTGTGTATCATCATTAACATACTGTTCAGATGATATATACAGTAGGAAAGAAGTTTCTCATGTCTTAAAATCATTATAAAGTATCAACTTAAGAAAATCAAGTCTTGACAAAATGGTTTCATTGCCTAATGCCACATGCATGTTGATGTGTCTAAAATCTGTTAAATCTTTTTTCTGGTTACTTGACCAATACTGGACAAATATGAAAAATGGCCAAAATCTATGGTCCCCTTTCATGACCATTTTTCTCAAGTTCCATTGCATAAGTTGCGGTGTTATCACAAGCCTAAACTTGTATTGCTATATCGCCACTTTTTGTTGTGATAGTATCACAATGTATATGTTTACAATGATGCCTGTGCAAAATGGTATGACTCATAGAAGATTTCATTATTTTTTCAACTGACAATAGCTTGTAGACTCCTGCAATTTATATCTGTATATATTAAATGTATCAAGTGCCGAGGACACAGATGATTATGTTAAACATGTAACTTCACATTATTAACATTAATAGGAAATCTCAAGTCTATACGATATCTCTGTTTTTTGCAGATACTGTCACTGCACTAGATCCAACGATATATCATGATGGCGATATATGATAACAACACTACAAGTAGAATGGGTTTATTCAGAGTAAAATATCTGGCTGTTAACTTTCAGCACAAACAAAGAAATACAATCCATCATGACTTGATTCAATCTTATTAACAGAATCCCTCATATGTATTGGTTTAAAAAACACAAATTCCATGCATGGGTCAGAATTCTGCATTAAACATGAGGCTCCACCAAGTGTCTGTTGAAAAATTCTGATCCTGAGGATGGAGTTTTCCTATCCATCACTGAAGCAATGAAGGATTATTTTTCTCACATTCAAAGCATAGGTTATAAACACAATGGTGCACAGTCAGTACAGATAAAGCATGGACAAAATATACATTTAAAAGTGTCCATATAAAAGACAGCGTATGTTTGGTTTACACCAAATAATTCTGTGTAAATTTGGAAATGAGGTTAAAATGCAGATGGATTAGATAACTACTAACATTAAAGCAACAGAATAATAGCAGCCACATGTGATATCATGTATACGATGATGTCATACAAATAAGTCAACGTGGCAATGTAGCAATCAAAATATTATTTGGACATTATGCAATTTAGGTCAACAGTCATCTGATGAAACATACACATATACCCTCAGAGTTCTAGACTTGAAAACATGAGAAAATTGTTTCTTTTATTGTCCTCTGTTATCCGACACTTTGATACCTTGACAAAATACTGACTAGCTTTCCTGTAATTTTGGGTAAGTGATGATTGCCATATTAGTTAAGAAATATTCTTCTCTTTTAAAATTCCAGAACATGGTTATAACTAGGTGATGTTACCATTGCTCTACAAGTTCTTTACTTCATTACAAGTGCAATTTTGAAAGTCAAATCAAGTAAGTCAAACAAAGCAAAGGACTTCAACTGAGGTAACTTCATCTACCTTATAACTTAATGATACTTAGGTAATAAAACCAGTTCCTGGATACAACACCAGAAAATGGCTGAAAACGTTTCAACAATGGATGCAAAAGTTTCAATAAAGGTGAAACATCATTCTGAGTGTATTTGGTGTCAGCATGCCAGTGATAGTTTACTACATATATGGGAGTAAAGTAATACGCACCTCGTTTAGTAGGGATGTTCTTGGTCTTGGAATGACGGGCATGGTAAGCTGAAGAACAGCAGAGACATGAAGTGCAAGCCACTGCGAATTAACGGAACACATAATCACAACACAGCAGTAACACCATAAAACCTCATGATGCTCTCAACAGCATGGAATATACAACAGATCAAACCAGCTCTCTAGACATAAATGCAATACAATATTTTGCTATACTGTTTTCATGCGGCTACCTGCATTTGGCATGCTTCTCTTCCTACTCTTTGTCTCTATTCACTATTATACCTTTATATTTATTCACTATCATATCTATACCTTTATTCATTATTTTATCTATACCTTTATTCACTATTTATATCTACAGCTTTATTCACTATTATATCTATACCTTTATTCACTATTATATCTATACCTTTATTTACTATTATATCTATATCTTTATTCACTATTATATCTATATCTTTATTCACTATTATATCTATATCTTCATTCACTATTATATCTATCTTTATTCACTATTATATCTATACTTTTATTCACTATTATATCTATACCTTTATTCACTATTATATCTATACTTTTATTCACTATTATATCTATACTTTTATTTACTATTATATATATATCTTTATTCACTATTATATCTATATCTTTATTCACTATTATATCTATATCTTCATTCACTATTATATCTATACTTTTATTCACTATTATATCTATACCTTTATTCACTATTATATCTTTACTTTTATTCACTATTATATCTATACCTTTATTCACTATTATATCTATATCTTTATTCACTATTATATCTATACCTTTATTCACTATTATATCTATACCTTTATTCACTATTATATCTATACCTTTATTCACTATTATAACTTTATACACAATTATACCTGTACATTTACTATTATACTTCTACTATTATACTTTTATCTGTATTCACTATTATACCTGCATCTTTATTCACCATTATACCTGTACCTATATTCATAAGTATACTTATATTGTTATTCACTATTATACCTCTATCTTTATTCACTAGTACACCATTACATTTGTTAATAAAACTGAGAAAACATTTATCATCATGTATTACTAACAGGCAGATTAAATTCCATTTAAATATGAGGGTAGAATAAGGGTATCGAACTAACGAGTGTCTCAAATACTAAATATAACTCAGGGAAATATGCCAACAACTTATGATAAAATTATCTCATACTTCATTTACTGTACCATTTTGTCTAGAGGATGACATAAACACAGTCTCAAATGACATTTCATAACTGCAAATATTGCACACAAAAAATTGACATGGTTTATATCAATCATTATCAGTATATACATATCTCAAAATGTTTGCGAGTTAAAGATGTAAAAACTTGATAATGACACACAGATCTTTGAAAATGATTATTATTTATCAGTGAATTCATCTGGCTCCCTGAAGGCTGAGTGGTCTAAGGTGCTCGCCTTTCACATTTCACCTCTGTCTGCATAGGTTCAAGTCCTGACTCAGCCAATGTGGGTATGTAAGAAAATGCCAGTACCTCCCCCCCCCTCCTAAATATGCATGCCACCATGTATAACCTGCCATATCCTGATGCATTAAACCCCCAAAATCACCAACCAACCAGTGAATTCATGCCTTCTGAGTGACTGACATAATCTTCTTGGCATTTAATACTAGGTATTCAGATGTTCACAAAACCTACTTTAAAGCATATGCATATGCAACTGCAGATATGAACTATAGGAATGACTGTACAAGTCCCTTGAAGGAAATGAACATCTAATGGGAACAAAATTGCAGTAATCTATGAGAAGTCCATTCATTCTATTCTTTTATTCTTTTACATTGCTTGGTATTTAAACCATCTCAGATTCACGAGGAAAAAGAACATACCAATTCCAGAAGAAAAAAAAATGTTTTCTAATATGTTGAAGTTAACATGTTTATAAGATAAATGCAGTACAAACATTTGTCATGGCCTTAAACCCTGAACCTAATATCATGGACAGATCACTGAACTAGTCACAAAAACTGTCAAAACTATCCACATGCCAAGTTTTGTTAAATCCATAATTAGTGTGTTCTTTTCTTTTGATGGTCAGATTAGCTCCATTTGTAATCAGTACTATCTACTGATCATAACAAGTATTTCGGTGAAAACCCCATGCTGATACACCCATCCATTCAAGAACTGTGGAGTACAAAATTCTAGATGGCTGCAATGAGACAAGATTTTCAACAGGGAAACCGAGATAAAAAGATTCTCAACATGGAGATCCTGGTGGCCATAATGAATGTCTGAGGGTCATTTAGGCCAAACTAGACCTCATAATGAAATTATGTCACAAGTTATAAGAATTTTTTCCAAGTACAAGCAATTTAGAAGCAAACCACATTTAACAGATGATTAATGGATGGACGATGAATGCAGGACCAAGGCATAAGTTTTTCCGGTCTTTGCCCAGTACATCTACAAACTGTGAAAAAGATTCTCAAACTTTCCTACATTTATATTTTCTGAAGATTTCCCTAATGAAAAATCAACTCAAATTAAAAGTGCAATTTCTGTCTATCTTTTACAAAGCATTAAATCAAAACAACACTACTCATCAGAATAAGTTGGCTTATTCTTTGTCAACACAGCTGTTAGAATAAGACAATAAAACAATATTTGTCTGCAAAGTGTGATAGAACACTATAAACAGTGTTATAAATAAGTTATAAGTAAATTATTTGTGATTAAATCTGGGTAACAGAGTATACATTAGAAGCAAAGCTTGACTGTAACATTACAAGTTATGCAGGTGGTTATGATACTTGTACATTAATTAGTACATGCATGGTGATGATTCCAATGATAAACTTAAATAATCAGATTTATAATGATATCTATTTAACTGCATGCATGGGTTATTACAAATGTCTCCCATGAGCAAATTACTTTACACAGTATGTAATATAAATATAGTTCATGAAAAGACTATTTAGCACTGTTACTAAAGTACATTTATTACATGGTATAAGACAGTAAGTTTTCATAACTGCAGACTGAAACTTGGAAACTTGAAATTTAAAATAACTACATATGAATATCCAAATTGATATTGTTTCACTGCGATGAGAGATATGAGGTTTTATTTTGTTCTACAGTGCAATCAAAAATGGTAAGGTCAACAAAGTTTATATACATGTAAACAAACTGCCTTCCAAATTAAAAAGTACAAACAAGCAAGTCTTTACTCTATTCACTTCCAAAGAAAAGTTTCCATTTATGCCAACCAACATGAAAAGAACTCTGGCATATTGTAATTACACATAAAAACACCACAAACGTTGTTGACCTTGTCTTGCTTGTGCAACCATAACAAAGAAAAGAAAACTCCATGTTACAGTCAAATAACACTATATAATATATAAAGATAACCACAAACAAAAACCTAGGTTAAAGTAGAAAATACATCCTGAATCAAGTTTAGAAATAAACACCTATGAATACTAATTCTACATTACTTTCTAAAATAAAAAAGGATAGAAAAATATCTGATTCTTAACTTTTAATGAAGCCTAACTGAAATATTATGAACAATGCAAAACAAATAGTTATATGATGACAGCTTTGAAGGAACTATTTAAGTCATATGAGAATCTATTTAGAATTGGAATGAAAAAGCAGTCTGATTTCAATAAGCCTCCAGATGTGTGTGTATGCGAGTTTTTTCCGTTTCAAAAGATTTACAGCCAGTCGAGAAATCCTTGCAATAGACAAGAGTGCAAGAATTGATAACACATACTTCTATTTAGAATTAAAAAGAACAAAACTGGCACATCTACATACAAACTGATTAAATGTGCTAAGATTTTAGGGGTTCAAAGGTGTTTTAAATGTGATTTTTCATGGTTTTACCAAAGTTAATTACTTTTATTGTTGCTGAATCTGAATTCCTACACTAGGTGTGATCTGGTACATTGCATCTTTCTAAACCAGGTTTCACATAGATCAGGAAGAAATGTTTTGAATGCTACCCCTGCAGAGTCATGAATTTTGAATATGCCCAGCTATACGCCCATTTGATTTATGAACTTTCATTTTAATGCTGCTTACAATGAAGAAATAACATTCAATTTGTACCACTGTTTTCATTTTTATGCCACCACTGGCAGCATGTGCTGTGACTCTTATGCAGCTCTTTGCTCACCGAGAAAATGTGCATAAATAATCATTACTTGAAAATTTAGACTGTCCAAAAACTTCCTTAATTTACATGTATCCTATGGGAAAAATTACTTTCAATTTACACCAACCTTTGTTTTAAGCCCTAACTGCAGCAATGCAATTATGGTATAAATCAAGTGTCATGCGTATGCCTTTTTCTTTAGATCTCCAACATCTTTACCTTTAAGCTTTTGTGTCACTGTGCATACTTACTCTTGGTTGTCGAGGTTTGTCTTACTAATTTTTTTCAGCAATGTTTTACTGTGTTTGCTGCCTAGCTTTTGCTTGGTTCTGCATGGCAACAATTGTGCTAATAGGCTCTTAAACCTGTATTTTATATATATATATATATATATATATATATATACATACACACACATCCCTTCTTCCAATGCGTAGTGGAAAAAGACTGCCATTTCTTCTAAGTTAACTGAATCTTCTTATTTCTACTTTTATTTCTACTTGCAATAATAAGAATATTGTGAAGTATGGCTAATATATTATTTGTAACAGCAAACAGTTATTAGGTTTATAAAGTCACTACATAATCTGATTTGGGATATTTGGAAAAGGAATGCAAAACTTGTAAAGAGAGTGTAAACATAGGCTAAACCTGTAAAAGGAGCAGAGTGGAAATATATATATATATATATATATATATATATATATATATATTGCTATCAAACCAATTCAAATCTACATGACAAACTTATGATGTGTATTTGAATTCAGAATATGTACATTTGGAAAAGGGAAAAATATGCTTTAGCAGTGAATCACACATCTCTTTTAATTAAGTTTTTTAAATTTTTCAAATTAAAAATAGGATTTTAAAGTTAATAATCTGTGATACGTCATTTTTAAAAAAAAAGAAAAATTTGATGTGCATCACAAATAATAGTTGAAGTCATTAGTATTTGGCATTAATTGCATTCCAATATCTCACATGTCTTACAGAATCCATTCTCAAACCACAATCATATCTCTTCACCAAATCATCTCTGCATCAAAGTTTCCATCAGAACACTGCCATTCATAATAAAAAAAACTAATCGACATTATCTTCCCTACATAAAAAATGTATCTGATTAAGGATGACCAGATTTCAGGCCTCTAGGCTAATGATTTGAACTAAACTGTTCACTAAATTAATCTTTAAATATTTTTCATAATCCAATTTGTATTAACTTTATGGAGATTTGCAGAGCTAGGTTGAAGGGAAATAGGGAATATGTTCCATTCACGAAAGCTACTTCAGACGAAGTTTGACATTTAGGTTGACTGGTGGATCTGCCCAAGTCAAGTCCCCAAAGAATCATTCCTTGTATATTCAATCAAAAGGCTGAACTCCTATTTCTATGATCTGAAAATTTCTGCACATCCCAAAGTCTGTAGATCTATGAGGCCATTCTATTCAGAAAGTTATTTGACCTTTCATCCGACAGCAATCACACACTATGACTATTTCCAAATCAAGAATGTTCACTAATATCCCAATGTAGGTAATTTACACTAATATCCCAATGCAGGTAATGTACACAAATATCCCAATGTAGGTAATGTACACTAATATCCCAATGCAGGTAATGTACACTAATATCCCAATGTAGGTAATGTACACTAATATCCCAATGCAGGTAATGTACACTAATGTCCCTCACCAGGTAATGTACACTAATATCCCAATGTAGGTAATGTACACTAATATCCCACTGTAGGTAATGTACACTAATATCCCAATGCAGGTAATGTACACCAATATCCCAGTGTAGGTAATGTACACTGTTCTCAATGACACTTGATGTATGTGGCTACATCACAACAGATGAATACACAATGTAACTTTTGTTACCAAAATAACATTTTGGTTATAATTTTAAGCTTAGTAAACACAAATAAAGCTGATTTCAAACAGTTGGCAGAGTATACATGTAACATACAGAGAACATGTATGACCTGAAGCAGTCTGGATTAGTTCACAACAGTCAGACCTGGAATCTTTTTGTGAAGCAGCCAGCTTGAATACTTTGGTTTCATATAACTAGTGGTATCAAACAGAACAAACACAATGAAACTGTTAAATCAAAACAAAAGCCTACAAAAGCATAATTACTTCAGCAACATTGTTATTTAAGTGGTTATTTATGCAGGGATATTTCATTCTTTTGTATATATTGTCCAGTTCAAAGTAGTGTGTAAATTCTGAGCACAAAGAGTTTGCCATACAATTGCACAAGGTGATATGTATCTTGCTTAAAAGTAAGTGTACTAATACTGTATTGCCCACTGAATAGTACATTTATAACTGAAAACAGTTTACAGCAAGATGACCTTAAAGTGCTGGCAGATCAAGGTCTATAATGATGGACAGATCACTGTTTATACACGCAGATCACAGTGTACAGTTACTGAAAAATAGTCTAAAGTGACTGGCAGATCATGGTTTATACAAGCAGATTACAACTTATAGTACTAGCAGATCATGGTCTATACAAGAAGGTAACAGTATATAGGACTGGTAGATCATGGTCTATACCAGTAGGTAACAATGCAAGTAGATAATGGTTTATTGTACTGGCAGGTCTCAGTCTACACAACTCAGTAACAATCAATAGGATTGGCAGATCATGGTCTATACAAACAGACAGCAATCTATAGGACTGGAGATCAAGGTCTATATAAGTAAATAACGGTTGATAGTACTGTCAAATCATGAGCTATAGAAGTAGATCTCAATGGTCTATATACGTAGATAATGGTTTATAGTACTGTCAAATCATGATATATACCAGCAGATCACAATTTATTGTACTAGCAGATAATGGTTTATACAATGATTTATAGTACTGGCAGATCATGGTCTATGCAAGTAGATAATGGTTTAGTACTGGCACATCATGGTCTAGACAAGAAGATCACAATTTATAGTACTAGCAGACCATGGTCTATACAAGTAGATAACAGTATATAGGACTTGCAGCTCATGGTCTGTACAAGTAGATAATGGTTTATAGTACTGGCAGATCATGGTCTATACAAGTAGATTACAATTAATAGTACAGACTTATCATAGTCGATACAAGTAATTAATGGTCTATAAACATCAGTTTATTGTTACATGTAGATCAAGACCTCTAGTTAGCGACAGATCATAGTATATAATTACTAGCAGATCTTGGCCTGTACAAGTAGATCACAATTTATAGTACTGACAGATCATGGTCTAGACAAGCAGATAATGGTCTATAGTACTGGCCAATTAGAGTCTACAAGCAGACGGATCTGTTATGGTCTATAGATTACTGGCAGATCATGGCCTATCGTACAAGCAGATTATAGTTCACAGTCACAGGCAGATTAAAGCCTATAGTTTTATAGGCAAAACATGATCAATGCAAGCACATTATGGTTTATAGTTACAGGCAGATTGTGGCCTATGGTTACTGGCAGATCAGTCCACAGAAGCAAATCATGGTTTAGAGTTAAACGCAAATCATGGCCTATAGTTACTGACAGATCACAGTCTATACAAGAAGATCATATTTTCTTGTTACAGGCAGATTGTGGCCTACAGTTACTGACAGGTCACAGTGTGTACAAGCAGATCATGGTTTCTTGTTACAGGCAGATTGCAGCCTACAGTTACTGACAGATCACAATCTATACAAGCAGATCATGGTTTCTTGGTTTCTTGTTACTGGCAGACTGCAGCCTACAGTTACTGGCAGTTCACAGTCTATAAAAGCAGGTCACGGTTTCTTTTTACTGGCAGATTGCAGCCTACAGTTACTGACAGATCACAGTCTATACAAGCAGGTCATGGTTTCTTTTTACTGGAAGACTGTAGTCTACAGTCACTGGCATATCACAGTCTATGGAAGCAGATCATGGTTTCTTGTTACTGGCAGATTGCAGTCTACGGTTATTAACAGATCACTGTCTATACAAGCATATTACAGTTTACAAAGGATTCTTGAAATCATGAGCAACACAGTGTAGATCCTAATATGATGGCAAATCATGCCACTGCATATTCGAAGTATACATTTTTTATTACTGCAATAGACATATGCTGCCATATTTATCCAATGATAAAGCACATGCTACATGATAAGCTCAGCCCAGTGTTTACAAAATGATGGTGAATATTTAATATGGATATTTCTGTCTGATAATATTGCCAGTCCCTACTTTTGGGCAAATTTATTAGGCTGTCCTCCTGGTCTTAGAATGGGAGAAATACTATATGCACATAAAGATATGGTACAAGTACACTCACAGTACTGCAGTGATAAATCTTGACTATCAGTGATACATCTGGCAACAATGCTGCACCTATAAATCTCATGTATCAGTCTTGCATCTACAGATGTAGTTCATAGCAGTATAGAATCTGCCACATTCATCCAAATAGAAGTTGAATTGCATCCAAACTGTTCATGATGGGTAAAGCAGGAACTTAATGCCAAGTACAACTATCAAACACGATAACCAGAAGTTTCTTCAATACATCAGCCTATCAACCACTTATTAAGCAGTGGATGAAAAGTTTTATCAGCAACTTTGAGTTGGAATAATTAATGTCCCATTCAGTGTTATCCCTGGTTACTGAAACAGTAATAGAGTTCTGTCTCTTTATAATGCTGTTCATGGAAGCCAGAAAAATGACCCGTGTTATAAGTGAGGGAGTGTTATACTGAGAGATGTTCTAACAAGAATGTGTTATAATAATGTATAAAAAACAGCATACTTCATAAAGTGAAATCACATCATACCTCTTTTTCATCAAAACTAAACTAAGGTGAAACGATTCAAACAGCATTGATAAAACAAAGTTCCCATTATTTAATAGGATTTATGACCATCCCAGTGTTATAAGAGGGGAAGTGTACTGAAGGAATGACAGTGTGGAATACATGTATTTTCCTTTTAAATTTTCATTAAATTCATAATGATATGAGGACACCCATGTAATAATGGATGAATCAGAGAAACACTGGACACTGTTAGGACTAGCTGACAACAAACTAATTATGAAATCAAAGGTCAAAGTGATGGTTCCCAGGAATTAGCTGGAAAGGGGATCTCTCCCCTGGTTTCTAAAAGGAGGGCAAGTTATGAAACATGCACAATTCCTTTTTTTCTCTTCCATGTATCCAGTGGAAACTGAAATTTTTACATGAACCATTCTTTATTCAGTTAATTTGTTTCTAATTGCAGTGTGAATGTTGTTCAGAGCAGAATAACCATTCGTATTGTTAGCACCTTGTCTGAAATTCTTACTAAACTTTTTACTTCATCCTTTTGGGTCTATCCAGAAATCTGAGTCCTATATAACTGTGAATCAGAATCACCAATTCCTAATTAAAAAAAATTTAGTTGTTTCCATTTGATCAAAAGTCTCCATATATGCATCCAAAGCATTACCAGTCTCTAAGTCATCAAAGACACTTTCAGTATCCTGATCCAACTCAGAAATCTGCGATAAAGAAAACTTTCAAGTAATCCACTATCAACTTACAACCTGCAATTGTCTTGAGAATACCTGAATCGATTTCCAGTCAGGTGCAGTCTAGCATTTTTAAAGATGCATGGAAAAGTCAATCAGACAAACAAACAAAACAGAAACAAAAAACAACCTTGGTGACCAAGAGCAAAGCAGACAACTATACATGGAACAAAACACATCTAGACTTCATTTAGATTATCTGTACATAATAAATTTTATTTGCTAGAATTTAGATTTCATTGTGCAAGTTGCCACACAGACTAATATCAAATTGCATGACACATGGTCAGTTTTGTGTGATTAGCAAACATGCCTAGCAGCATCAATATGGTCAGCATTCAGCACCAAGGCATCCTTAGCCAAGATGGGGCCAAAATTTAGGGAAGCTTCACTGTATTACCTACTGGCCAACATGCTCACCAACACAGCAAAGTAAGTCCTAGAAACTACTAACATTAACCATGACAAGTTATGTGGTCATGCGGGAATGTGTGTTGTTAAAGTAATTACCCAAAGTGTCTCCTACAGCAAAAACTATAATCAGCAGCAAGAGAATGTCCTACTACTAAGTGAATTAGTTGATGATAGTATCTCTATCTTACTCAAACGGTTGGTAATAGCTGTTTTACTGACTGGTATAAACTGCTAGCATTGTAAAGAAAAGAGATAACTGCCTTATTTAAATGGTTGGAAATAGTTATTTCATTGACTGGTATAAACTGCTAATATTGTATGCAATGCAAGTCCTATGGGCCATGAAACTGATCTTGTACCTTGGTGCAAGCATTCAAATTTACAAAGTGGTTGATGCATAAGGGATGTATATGGTACTGTTTATCTGTCTGGTGTGCCAGCTGGTTCTAAAACATAACCATTACCTCTTGGCATATGCATCTGCAGTGTCTTTTTTTCCCCCTCCAACTCATGATATCGGTTGAATCATATAATGTAATTTGTTTTGGAGGATTGTTTAATACACCAATGTGCATTATACATTCAGTACTTCTTACTTCATATTTTTAATTCATTTTTTTCCCATCAGCTCACAACTATGGTTTAAAAAATAAAAACAATTTACTAAGAATGAAGGATTCCCACTGTGCATTTTACACACTGTACAACTGTACTTGCAAATAATTTTTTTTTCAAAAAATTATTAAGGACTGTTCCATTAAAACAAACATGGGACCCAGGGACAGCACTTTTCAAGTGGGGTACTCACCCATAGATGCAATTTAGAAATTTTTTTATCATTTTAATATGACCTCTGTGAAATCAATGTACTCTGGCATATATTTTTTAAAAACTGCCTTTCCTGGGTACCATGTATGTTTAAATGGAACAGCCCTAATCAACTAAACTACTTATAGTCAAGATTTCCTTTTAGTATATTAAAATACAATTTTCACCTAAAACTATATTTTTTTATTCATTAAGCACAAAAAATTTCTACAATCTTGATATCCTTCATTCCTACTCTAATTTTCTAAACTTCTAGAAAACAAAATAGTCTTTAAAAAGTTTGCTTTAATTCTGAAGAATTATTTCTTTGATATTATGTCCAAACTATCACTGAACTGGAAAATGTAAAACTAAGGCTAAAAGAAAGACAGCTTCATTATGGTTTCCCCAGTAAACACTATCTGTTGCCTGAACTCAGGAAATGTTTCAACCATTTAAAAAAAGGGCTTTAAAAAAAATCTGGATCTTTTTAATTGTTGTGACCAGTCCAGATATGTCATCTGTAAGTAGGTCTAACAGCATAAGAAATCCCCTCATTAAGATGCTTCCTATTTTGCCCAATATTTTCAAGTGCCTACCAGACTTGGACTAGAAAGCATGATTTAATAATGGCTACCTTTGTAAACTGTTTGCTAATAGTGATCAACTTCGAGTTATATCAAGTTAAATTAGACAAATGCAAATTATTCAGGAATTACATACATAGTGTATATCTAATTACTGCATAATATCGTGCCGGTCACAAATACTGTCAATGGTCTTTCTTGAAAAGAAAATTATGTCATGCAGCCATGATTCACTTTCAGTAAATGGAAGGAAAACAATAAGAAAACAAAAATAATTTATTGTAACTGAATTAAACATTTTTTTAAAGCATGCAACCAGAAAGACAACATTTTGGGGGGCCTAAAAGCTATGCTAAAGCTAGTTTCTCTTGGTCTAATAAAAGTGATACAAGAATCTTGATGAAAATAAACTTAAAATCCAGCAATCTACCTCATTTTTCTATGTCACCTGAGATGAATCTTCAATTCTCACTTATGAACCCATACCAATCTATTTTTCTTACATGCAGGGACTTTTCAAACAAATGAACCCTAAAATTTTGTTATTTTGACTTTTTCATTTTCCAATGAGCACTACACTATTGCTACACTAGCTGAATATGTAAAAACCAACAAAGATATTACATTTTCTAACCTTATGGAAGAAAAATCAAAATTTCATATTTCCAGCCTGAAAAAAACTAGGTGATCTTCCCCGTGCTTTGTATCTTCAATCTGATTTATGATTAATCAACATTTAGACAATCAGAAATGAACTCAAACACTGATCACTAATATTTGTGTTGAATGGAAATATAATATTACGTTATATAAGCAGAAAAATGTAATAAATTGTATGAAAGGAGTACAAGATCCACATGTGCAAGAGAAATCCACACACAAGTTTTTACATATTCATGTGGTTAGATCTGGCTAGTATGATAGTTTTGGTTTTATACCATCTCCAATCCAGGTCAACTTACCAGGAGGGCTACCTCTTCCATTCATGTCTGACTCACTGGTAGATCGCATAATCTGGTCACCGTTTTTATTTGTTACTGGTAGTGTGCTGCTACTGACTTGTCCCACTTTTGAAAAAGAGATGAGAGCAAATATATTTTCACATTGAGAAAAAGGAAAACGTAAATTCCAGTATAGCAATTTCCAACACATAAATGAATGTGACTATTTATCAATCATGCCTGAAAGAGAAAATTCGAATGGCTCATTTAAACAGTGAAATGTCATATTGGGTGACAATGGTAAAAAGATTTTACTCACTGTGACTGATTAAACAAGTTGATGCATATTCAAGAGCAATGAGGAAATCTCAGCACAGGCAGTCAGGGGTGGTAAAGGAGTGGATTGTCTGATCTGCTTCCACATTAGGTGATGGCAGATCTGGGTCTATGTTTGTTTACAGCTGGATCGGACTTATAAGTGAGTATTTACAGTACTAGCACTGAAGAACAAATTCTTGTAAATACAGGTCATTTTAAATTAAATGTGACCCATAACAGCAGTAGAGCTCAGTGCACCTGATATCCAACAAACATTATGTTTGGTGTTTAAAGGTATTATCTATGTACCATAAGTAAGCATCAAATTGTAAAGACATGTTTCCTAAAAAAAGAATACCCTTCTTGGACAATGTGACAACTCAATGCCCCCATCCCACCCCACCCCAATTCATGTGCTCCTTCCTTTGACTGTCGACTAAGTTACTGCATGGAAAAGATATCCAAATCTAAATGAACAGTGATGTTGACCTTCAAACTTACTGCACCCCTACTTCCAAAGGCATTGGTCTTGCTCTGGCAGAAAGCTGAATGGAAAAACATTTTTTCAATGACTAACAAACAATACTTGATTTCAAGTCATAATGGGAATTCAAGGGTGAAGTCTGTTTTAGTTAAGGTGACTCTGATCTACAGGTTACTCATTTCCCAAATTAATAAGGTTTCTTTTATAACTGAGAAAACACACCTACCAAGTCTTGTTGACTCCAATGACTAGAATTTGATTTATTCAAAACTGATGCCCATCTAGATGCATGACATAATATCCCAAAGATTTTGCTATTGGAATATAAAAAAAGTTGCTCTTGGAATATAAAAATGTTACAAAAAGCAACTGTGTGAATATATATATATATATATATATATATATATATATATATACACACACAGAGACAGACAGACAGACAGACAGAACGAGACAGAGACAGACAGAAGACACACACAAACACATTCGGCTATGTTACAAATTTGTGCTTCTTTTGGCACTGCTAATTACAGCATCAATTTTGAGAAATTATAGACATATGACATACCTGCTTCTTTCTTTGCTCGAACAACTGGGTTTTCATACTGGGTCTTCCTATTTACATGACTGAAATAAGAAATCAGTTCATCATGTTCAAACATCAATTTTAAGTAAACATTGACAACTTGTCAAAACCAAATGAAATCTGTAAGATGCTGGTATAAAAATGTTAATCTTCCTGTGAGAGCTTTCAGATTCTGTGCCAATGTATGTAGGGAATGACTCATAATATTAAGCTAGCAACATCACTAGTCAGTTTTCAATGCAAATTTTCAATATATTTAGAAGTTTGGCATGTAAATGGAAACAGTGAGTCATCAATACTAAGCAAAATTCTTCACCTTTTTCAATGAACAAGGTATTAATTCTAATATCCCTGTCTTAGTTTCACATATATGAAAGGATCAAAGAATGTATATTTAAAAATTGCTGAAAAATCATGATTTTTCCTTATTTGGAACAGTGTTGCACCTTAACTATCAGGGGGACATTTTAGATATATATCTGACCACCTATAATGATAAAAATATGGGGATTTATTCACTTATGGGTTCACTGATAGTTTGGGGTGGGAGAATGTCCTCTGACTTTCCTACCCAGCAAACAATCCTTAGTTGCACAGGCCGAGCTCTGGGTAGGTAGTATTGCAAACACCATGTACAAACATGTGTGTTGCATATTAATAAACTAATTAACAAGTTGAAACTACTGATGATATTAAAGAACTAGCTCTAATTAGCAAACGTTAACTTATACAAAGTTTCAAAGCAAATAACAACTTTATACTTAAACTGTAATAACATTCACCAGGCTCTTACTACTAAAGCACATTTATTTCATCTATATTTGGTTACAGAGAGCAAAAGTGAGTGTAAGACTGATCAGAGATATTTTGTTATCATTTACATTTTTAAAAAAATCAAACTTCTAGACAAATCATTATTGAGAAATTGAAGTTATAGTTTAACAGAGGAAACATCAATTTCGCTATCAGAAACACTGGGAAATAGGGTATCAGGATGTCTTTTGTAAAGTCTACTAACTTAATTCGTAAGGGGAAACAGTGGATATTCTGGAGATCTTTTCCATTCTGTTTGCCACCAGCCATCAGAGTCAATGTTATGAGCTGCACCACTGAAGATGAGGAGGTGAGTAAACTGCGTAACGCCACATCGTTGAGCAGTGCATCAAATGCACATGTTTATGAAGGATTAGTTCATGCAAAAAGTCAACCCACCTCACTGTTGCTGTCACGGAATTGTATAAATCCCTTTATTTATTAAATACATGTACTTGGGTTTCGTATTTTGTGTACAACAATACCCGAGGTGATTTATGTATACAGTACAATATTTCGAAACAGTGAGTTCGGTCCATCCTATGCCGCACATGCGAAGTGCTTAAGATGGGAAAAACCGAATACATGAAGTGCACAGATGATGTAGGGTTGCATCATCTGTGTATAAATGCCTCACCGTAAGACTCAATCTTTACATTATGGAACAACTTGTCAGTGAGCAGTCTACTTAAGGACTTGCATATCTTCAGCTGTAGAGGTATGTGAGTTATTTATTAATTTCTTATGTATAAGTTATAATTATTGTACTACCACCTTTATTTTCTGTGTAGCTTCAGCTTACATAGTGTAATGCAAATATTTTCTATTCTTAGCAAGAGATTTATATTAGCAATATAAAGCTGCATTTTTAAGAAATGTTTAGTACCGTAGGATTCTTATCAGACATGGGTAGGTTCACTTCTGAACCTGTTTATTGCTTTGTAATGTTGTGCTGATAATGTAATTTGTATAGCTTACCATATATAATGTCATTAAGTTTTATCGTATATGCCCATGTTATACATAGTACACGGTGTTAGATTTATTTTCAGCTGATGAGAGTCAACAGGGTACCAGATGTAGAGCTGACCACAGAAGATGATCATAGCAGCTGTAAAGCTGAACCATAGCAGCCACAGAGTGAAATGAACAGTGTGTTGCTGGTCGAGTATCAGGTGATCGGGCATTGCTGACCAAATTGGTGGGTGCTGATTGCTTGATTGTCCAAGGAACTGAATGGTGGTCGGTAACTACCTGAAATGCTGACTGCTCGACTGACCAGTGTAACTGGTAGCCAAGTGTGCTAGTGACAGAGTGTTTTGTGTTACTCCATGCATGTAATCTTTTACCGTGGGCTAATTTTGGGGTTTGTTATACCCAGTGTTTTGGGACTGTAAAGATATTTTGTATGACATCTGTCCCTTTGTTTTCATCCTTTTACTATTTGAGTAAAATACCTCATTTTTCACTATTAGAGTGAATACATTTTACAATATGAGTAAAGTACATCATTTTTACTATTTGAGTAAAACACATCATTCTTTTTTTCATGTGAAATTACTGTGAATCATTAACCTTTGTCCTTTTACTGTGTAAGGTCATTTATTTGTATTCACATTTATGGTGCATTATTAGGTTCGTGCGGATTGTGTTAATTTATCCAATATTTGGATCTTATACACGCACGTATCAATCATAATTCTTTTCTCATTCAAGTCATTCATCAATAAACATTGTATTTGTATCACCATCAAAAGTGTTGTTATAAATCCGAAATCCAACCCAGTTATCATGTTACAGCTGCGCTGATGCAGGTGAGGATAAGACAACTAGCCATATACAGTGACTGACACCAATAAGCACAGATCTTATGGCACCTAAAGGTTCTGCAGAAATGCAAATATTTATAACATGGAATGCCCCAAACAAAGGTGGATCAGTTCAAGGTATCTTCTAATTCTGAACTTATCAGCCATTTCAACTTACACAAGTATTACCTCACAGACTGATTAGGCTACTATGAAGTAAACAAAAGTACTCAATACAGTGCAATCAAAAGTAAAAATGAACACGTTGTAATTAAACCCAACCATAACATCATTTTTTGAAACAAATATATATAAAGGCATTCCCTCAACATATTTATCCCTTTGCAATCCAAATGCAGAATATATTCAAAATATTTTTTGTTCAAAATTACAATTTGCAAGGTATTTGCAAATGCTTTGCACAAGTTGCAAATAACTTGTAAAAAAAAACCATTCCTGTTGAGCAGTAAAGCAATTGCAAATACCTGTACATGTAGATAGTAATGCAAAGCTTTTGCAAATATCAGCTTCAGCTAATTTTTCAGCAAATTAATTACAGCTTTGTTCTTCAATATTTGAAAATATTTGATTATGAAAGAAATTACGCAGCAGTGCCATAATTTTTATTTGCGTTTAACCCGGCACTGCACTCTTTAGCTGACATCACACTGTAGTCACATTAAGCCTAATTCTGATTCAGCTAGATGGCTAACTGAGTTTGAATTTCCCTCAGGGTATTTATTTAATGACATGGAATTCTGTCTTTATTTTTTTAGGTTTATTTGCGATTTAATCCACAATAAACAGACAGAGATAAAAACTGCAGTACAGAAATCTGTATCACTGCGCATATTGTCCACATGTCCAAACACAATACACCAGTAAACTATATTATCACTGCACCCTAATAACTGTAATACACTGCCAAATCTTGCAAGCTAGGACCACCTGAACATTTTGTACACTTCAATTATCTTTTAAACACTGACTGACTTTTCAGGTATCCACATGTTTGATGGTATAACATTCTGAATCCTACAGCTGCCAAGACCCTGGAGTTGAAACAAGTTTTCATCTATTCATCTAAAAACACCATAACAACATATCCTTTTGTTTGTTTGCATGAACAATTTACTGACAGTAAGTCACAGTAAAATATGGTTAGCACATTTAAAAAAATTGATACAAAAAAGTTAAAGTATTGAATTTTTGATTATTTTCCCATCAACTTCTGATTTTGCATACCAACAATGTGCTTCCAAGCAATCATTTGCAACCTCCATTTAACCTACATATGTTTTTAAAAAATATAACAGATGAACAGAAAAGGCTAGTTATAGTTAAATGATTATTGTAATATGGGATAGATACAAGAAAAATAAATCATGCTAATTTTGTATGGAGAAAAACATTTTACTAATTTATGAACAATATCTGTATAATATTTAATGAATAAATATCAGAATCATGGTTTCAAATACTGCACGTAATGTGCTCACTTACAAGTACAGTCCAACTACAAAAAGCACAGTCCGAGAGCTGCCATGGCTGAATGCAACAGCTGATCTGGATCCTTACAGTTTGTTGGGAGTAATCAGTAAAACAAACAATATAGACCCTGATCTGCAAGTGCATTATGCTACAGCAGATTATGATCATTACTGTTTGCAGTTTGTCTCGACTTATAAATGAGTATATACGGTACTACACGTTGTATGAACTATGTCAGGCATATGCAATACAATTGTAGAATTAATTGTGCCTACTGACATAATTTAGATGCTGAATAATACTGCTGCAAACAAAATAAAGAAAATACTATTACTGAATGTTTCAACAGTGAAATCCCTATAGAATTATGGAGCTGACACTGTTATCATAATTTAGGCTTTGCCACAGCTGCTCTTCTGTTTCTGCAAATTTGAAATGGGCGGAAGCTTCTGGATGTTGTGTTTCCTTTTGTTCTTTCCATCACTGTGTGATATATGCAAACACTGCTGGATTCACAAAGTCAATGGATTCTGGGGATAATATTCGTTTACAAGCCGATGTAAAATGGCCAACTGATTGAAAAGAAAACTACACTGTTATGTAAGTCAAAACCTGCTTGCAATTTCAGTACTCCATGTACCTGGTAGCATGATGATGGATTCTGCCAGAGTGAACATATGTTTGAAAATAATTTTAACAAAATCATTTTACTTATTGCTTGGGGAATAAATGATATTTACTGCTATGACTCTTTTAGTTTAACTTCATCTAAAGAAATTGTAATAAGCAAAGAGACTTCTGTTGTGGTGGCAGTGAAGCTCTCACAGAATGGTGATCCAGAATATATGTTGCTGGGTTCTGTAACAAAGAAATTACGAAGGGCCAAGAGCTGCACCCAATGAATCTTTTACGGTCACATTTACAATGTGTTTGCACAATAGTTGCAGCAGATATTTGCCAAAACTGGTTGAACAAAGCAAACTGCAATTATTCTACAAAGAAAATACATTCCCCAAATACACTATTACTGAGCAGGTCATCTTGGAATGCACTTCCTCTTCCTGCTGCATGTACATGTATTTCATCCATAAGCAACTTGCCAAAAGCTGCAAGAGTGTCACTTCAAAGAATGGAGATCTGCACATTTTCTTGCACCCACAAATGATTAATTTAAGTCACACCACACAGCTAAGCTACAGGGGCTATTGCAAGATCCATCAAAACAGAGGTATAAACAAAAACAGCAGATGCAAGATGTCTATGATAAAAGTTGCCTTAATTTCTCATTTACTACGCTGAATTTTGGAAAGATGAATATTATTCTTAAATTCTTACTTCAACCTGAAAAAAATTTCAGAGAAGTATATGGCTGGCATTCTATAAAACTTGATATGACAACAGATATGGGTCTACCCTGTTCACAGTTAGACTTGAATTATCGAAAAGCAAATACTGTAAACATCAATTATACCATATGTTCTCAAAGCATTAAGAACTCTTGCTAGATTGACATGGGTTAGTCTTTGAAACAAAGATGTAGAGAAGCCATGAAAACCCAGACCTTAAACAGTGAACACTCATCCCATGCAGAGTTTGAACCATTATGCACAAACTACATTATTTTCAAATATATATATATATATACACACACACACACACACACACACACACACACACAAACAAACACACACACACATACATTCAAAACAATTCTTTCATCACAAAAATATTTGGGTTTTCTTACAAGTTCAAATTTCTGCAAAGAAAAGCAAACTGCTGCATGACTAAATCTGTCAGTAAGCAAGTGCTTATGGAATACTTTAAAGTAATAACCTGACATGGCACATTCTTGTATGTAATGTAAATTCTTATACTGATAAAATGGCATTCCAATTAAATTTCATGAAATATCTCAAATGGTTTGAAAGATATTAACTATCAAGAGTGACAGCCAGACAGCTGGACACAACTTTTGTTTAAAAAAAAAAAAAAAACTGGCAGAACCATTAAAATGCTGACCAACCGAGCCCATCGTTTTGCAAAACACATTGTCCAGTCATGATACAAAGACATACCAACTCAAATGGTTACAGAGATATGAAATGTGAACACATTTTTCAAATATGAGGAGACAACTCCTTAAGTACTAATTTGACATAATCAAATCTTATATGGGACACAAAGTCTTGTCCTGATTCAAGTGCCGACCAAGCTTTATGAAGCTGTATCAGATGATTCAGGAGATCTTAACTGGAAAAGAATGGATGGACACAACTAATAAAAATAGGCATAACTCTTAAAATGTTTGTCAGATAGACCCCATGTTTTACAAGACACAACCCCTGTACACAAAACAAAAGCATACAAAGTTTCATTAAAATATCTCAAGGGTTCAGGAGTTATTAAGTAAATAAAAATGGCCAGTCAGATTGACAGTTACATTTTGTAATTAAAATGGGGATAAATACTCATCAGACAGACTCAATTTATACAGTCTTGCCATGATACAAAGCATAGTAAATTTCACAAACTTCTCTCAAAAATTACACAGTACACAAAGTGTGATGGACAGATGGACACTCCAATATACCATCCCCAAAATCTGTTTGCCACGGTATGTTAATGTATAATCAAGATAATTACTGTATATAACATTAACACAGTATTTAGACTGGGATAGATGACTTAGTTGTATATGTTCCCCAATTAATTAGATGGTGGTTGTTGTGTTGTTTTGGGTTTAACACCATTTTTAAGCACATAATAGACTATACATGGCAGCAGTATAAGTGGTAGAGGAAGAACCCAGGAAAAGCCTGGTAAGAACCACCAACACACAGGAAGCTAGTGGCAAGCTTTCTCACAACCCACATTTGGCCAAATCTGAGACTCGAACCCATGTGGACCAAGGTAAGATGTCAGTGATCAGTAAAGACAAGTGCTTTAGACCACACGTCCAACCAAGGCCCCTAGTTTAGACAAATTTGAGAAGTAAATTAAAGTCATCTACCATATATACTCGCTTACAAGATGAATCCAACTGCAAACTGCACAGACCCAGGTCTGCATTCACATAATGTGCTGGCAGATCTGGGTCTGTGCAGTTTGTTAGAAGTAATCACTAGAACAAATAGCATAGGCCCTGATCTGCTTGCATATTATGCTACAGCAGATCAGGAACTTTCTTGTGTAAGCGAGTACATATATATACAATAGATTATAAACTATACCATTTATAATTATTGATAGATATGTATTCTGTACTATATACTGAGGCAAAATGAAGTGTCCTTTCAAAAGTATGGGGGTTTTCTGCCATTATGGAGGGACTGACACAAAAGATAAAAAAAAAACTTTAAGTCTGATAATTTGAACAATAACAATTGGCTGTAAAATGAACATGTTTATTATTTAAACAACAACAACTGCATGAAAATACAATCTCACATGAAAGACATAGCTAAGTTACACTGCAATGAATATATGAATGACCATCTCACATGAAAGACAAAGCCAAGTTACATTTTTGCAGTGGTTATACTAGTTATATTGCAGAAAATATACAAATGACCATCTCACATGAAAGACATAGCCAAGTTACATTGCAGAGATATACAAATGACCATCTCACATGAAAGACATAGCCAAGTTATATTGCAGAGAATATACAAATCGCCATCTCGCATTAAAGACACCGCTATGTTACACTGCAATGAATATATGACTGACCATTTCAAATGATATAGTTAATTTACACTGCAGTGAATATATTACTGACCTTCAAAAATGAAAGACAGCTAGATTACAATGCCCTGAATATATGACTGATGACCAAAAATTAAAGGCATAGCTAAGTTACACTGCAGTGAATATGACTTAGCATCTCACATGAAAGATATATTTAAGTTACACAGCAGTGAATATACAACTGACCATCTCACAAGTTACACTGCTGTGAATATACAACTGACCATCTAGAACGAAAGACTTGCTAAGTTACACTGCAGTGAATATAAGACTAACCATCTCACATGAAAGACAGTTAAGTTACACTGCCGTGAATATACGACTGACCATCAAAAATGAAAGACTCAGCTAAGTTACACTGCAGTGAATAAAAGAGTACAATAAATATATCCACATAATTACAAAATGCTGCACTTGGCATTATTGATATTAGTGACTGGAAAATGAGGAAAATAATGAAGCTGACAAATGGAACACATAATATAATGGTCAGGACAAGTCACTCTTCCAAAGTAACTTGTCCTGGACATGTTACTGAGCAAACAAATGTATATTGTCCTGATTGCTCATAACTCAAACATAAATCCTCGGTAAATAAAGCAGTTTTACTTTAAGTAATTTTTTTATATTCCGTATTTACAATTTTGCACACTCAATATGATGTAATACAAGACACTTGAAATCTGCACTTGTCCTTTATATTCAAAAACAAAAATGGCAAAGAAATAGGTCAACGCTTTAACAAAGAAACTTCTTGGATTGTAGCTGTTAATTTATTGTCAAGCATACACTAAAAAAAAAAAGTAAATTTACCTTACTTTCTAGTGTATGATTGTAAATAAAATGCAAGATTTATTTAATGAGTTGCCAATTTTATGGAGAAAAAAAATCTGACAAACTCTACCATTTGTGTTTGAGTATATTGCTGATCATGCATGAGCACAGAGAGATAAACTGCAGGCACAGAAATTAGGTCAATTTTACAAAACAAAGAAAATGTTGCAAGGATAGATAGATTCTGCTTTCTGGATCAAACCTCTTACCTTATTACAAAGTAATTGAGAGTCATCTGTTACTTAAATTTCACAGAACTAATGAGTAAAGCTAATAAAAGTCAATGACTTACTCAATGTAGTAGGTACCATAATGTGGGTCTTCCACTTTCTCCCAACCAAAAGGAAGTTCTGTAATGGAAGAAAAAGAATCATAATAAGTTGCATGTGTGTTTTATTCATCTAAACCAAAGCTGTGTAAGGGACTCAGAGTGGGTTTTGGGTACCATATATGACCATATAGTGACAATCCTGAAAGAACTGACTTTAAACTGAATAATACCATATATACTCACTTATATGGGACCAACTACAAACTGCACGGACCCAGATATGCCATTGCAGTATATTTAATGGCAGATCTAGGTCTATGTAGATTGATAGCAGTAATCAATAGAATGATAAAGAATATGATATACCAGTGCATTATACAACAGCAGATCAGGGTCTATGTTGTTTACAGTTGGACTTGAGTGAGGTACTCTATTACTACACACCCTTAATTTAGATCTTCTATTTAAATTACCAGCCTACATGCAAAGCAAGGAACAACAAAGTTGCATATTTTTCTTTTTTTTTTACATGGAATAAATGATTCTTGGAAAAGATTTTGACAATACAAACATGCAGAGCCACAATCTCACAGAGCTGGCATCAAGCATATGGAAAAGAAAAGAAGAAAATAAAATCTGAAAGTCGCAAGTCCAGGATAATACAGAGCTGCCAACCTTCCGACTCGCAATTAGTGAAAAGAGGGATAAAAATTAGTGAATTTTGAACACAATTAGTGAAAAATTATATCATGACACTAGCTCCATCCACTTTGATGATCAGTACTGCATTATATGAAAATCCCAAAATAAAACCAAAACATATTATTTACACTGATTACAAGTACAAATTTATTTGCAGCCAAATTTACCAATATAAACAAACTTCACTCTATTTGTCATTATATGATGCTGTGGCAGACTTGAACTTCCTCAATTCGGCTATGGTAAATTTGTTTTAAAACAGTTCTAGCTTCTTGCCTTTGGTTTAATCTTGGTGACTAAAATTGTTGCAAATTTTTAGCACCTAAGAAGGCACTAAATTTTGTCTTATTTTTCCTTACAATGGGAAATACTCTGTCACTGTTACTGTTGTTGATCTCCAACTCAAAAAGGCAGGTTATGTTCAACAAGAAAACTCACAAACAATGATTCAGCATAGGTAGCTTGCAGAACTTGAGTAGGTGGCTTAAAGTACTCCAGAGCTGAAATCTGCTGGGTGCTCTTCATTTTTCCAATTATCAATGTGCTTTTCTCACATCGTTCTGCCACATGCCCACAGAGGCTCGTATTGTTCCTTACACTTTATCTGTCATACATGTTACTATATAATAATATTATTTGATACTACATGTATGACAGGTAAATTGTAATCAACGATATGAGCCTCAAATCACATTCCCAATTCTAAAATTTGTGGCATACTACTGTAGAAATGCATTATGTTCATCAACGTTTGATGGCTGAATGCAAGGCCAATTTTTGGTGTACTCCAATCTATATTTCACTTTTTGTGAAATACATATCTTCTTCCGTGGAGGTGAAAACATTTTAACTGTTGTGTAGTTTAATTACGAAATGGCATTAATCCATAAGATGAAACATCAAATGATTGATGATTAGTGGTGTCGGCGCATGCGCAGAAAAATATGAACTCAAGCAAATTACAATACATGCTAATCTTTCAATATACGAAAAATTCCTACACTCTTTATTTGGTGTTTGCTTAAAAAAAAATAGTTGTTACGAGTATCTATATGTGCCATTTTGACAAAAAAAATCAGTTGGGCCCCAGTTTTCTTCACAAGTATTTGTAAAACTTCTGTTCTAAATACAGATTATATACTTTACAATGCTTGCTACACAGCAAACTGTAACAACTGAATCTAGTTTTACTAAACTAAAATCGCAACTAGCAATACAGGACCATTATGGGTATGAGTGTCCACTGCTGCTATTTTGACTCACACTTACCGGTATAAAATTCATTTTATTCATGATTTATGCCAATTGAGAATTCAGGAATTCATGATTTTTCTTGCATGTGGTGTGAATCTGTGAATCACTATCTCAAGTTGTGAAATTCATGCCAAAATCATGAGGGCTGGCAGGTCTGATAATATACATCAATTTACGGCACTCTCTCAAGCTGTTTAATTATAACAGTCCCTGTTACAAAGTGGGCATGGTCATGGATCTCATTTTGTTATTGTAATGCAGTTTAATATAAGATATTATAGCCTATTTTTTTCTATGGATGGCATTATAATGAGGGAGTGCTGTGGATTTTGTGGCAGCTACAAGCCACAAATTTAAAGACCCAATGAAAAAATATACTAGGACCTTAGGATCTCATCCAAAGCATTACATACATAGTCACTTACAAGTCCAACTGCAAACTGCAGAGACCAAGATTTCCCATTGCATAATGCACTGATGAGCTGGGTCTGTGGAGATTGATCACTAGAACGCCCAACATTGATCAGAAAATGACACGTGAAAATTAATAAAAAATTTGATCTATAAAGGAAAATTCTTTAACACTGAGATTACTGTTCAAAACTTCAAGCATGCACACACACTCCTAAGTCAAACTTCAGCTAAGGTGAACTCAGTAATGCAAGAATTATTGTGTGTGTGTGTGTGTGTGTGTGTGTGTGTGTGATTTGGATTTTTAACATAGCTTTAACAACTTTTCAATCATATCACTACAGTGTCTGCAGTGTGACAGTTTATAGTGATGTATAGCACTGGGGCATCATGCTGCAGACATGTAGCATCATGTCCCACCCAGTTACATTATCTTGACACAAGGCCCACCAGTCCTAGCACTATCCTCTTAATGCTGAGCTCAAGCAAGGCAGCTGCTAGTACCATTAATACCATGAATTATTAGCAGCAGAAGTCTGGGATCTCAATATTAAGGCAACTAAATATGACTTTTAACTCTGGTACATGTGTTTCGACCTCTTTAAGAATATAGGGGGTTGAAAATAAAAAAAATTTTCATTAAGACTGCTTTATTGAATCATGGGCAAAGTAATTTAATTATGACATCAAACATTGGAGAACTTCTGAGTGGTTAATTACAGCAGCAAATGGAATCAGCAGTCCAGGGAACATGTAGATCTGTGGGAACTGGAAAGTATCCAAAGCAAACAAATGAACATCACTTAATGCACAAAATTAAGCCTACCATACATACCTGCCTGCTAGTCAAGACCAGCTGCAAACTGCACAGACCCAGATCTGCCTTTGCATAATGAGCCACTGGATCTGTCTCTGTGTAGTTTGTTAGCAGTAATCAGAAAAAAACAACAAACAAACAGCATAGACCCTGATCTACTGGCTCGTTATGCTACACAGACCAGGGTCTGTATTGTTTGCAGTTTGACTTGATTTATAAGCAAGTATAGAGAGTACTTGATATGTTTATTTAGATGTAGCATCTTCTTTTTTTATTGCTTATGGAAGACATGACGGAAAACAGATGCTGATTCTTAATTTCACTTTCTAATACTGATTGAGTGTGCATGTCTGTGTGTCTGTCTGTCTGTGTCTGTGTGTGTGTGATGGGGATCACTGATATTCAGTACAATGTTTACTTTACACAAGAAGAAAAAAATGCTAACACCTTTACAACTTTGAACATCAATTACTGTATATACTTATTTGTAACTCAAGTCAACCTGCAAACAACAATGATCCTGATGATCTGCCATATGATAATGGACCTGCAGATCAGGATCTATATTGTTAGTTCCACTTGTTATTCATTACTGCACAGATCTGGATCTGCCGGCACATTATGCAACGACAGATCTGGGTCTTTGCAGTTGCAGTTGGGTTCATCTTATAAGAGAGTATATATGGTACATAAATAATTAGCATCCCTTGAATAGCTTGTCAGGTTTCTTCACCATATTGATGGAAATGTTGAAAACTAGACCAACATTTTCTTAAAATAAGGTGAAAGGCTAAATATGATCTGACTGCATGAAGTTATCAAAGGAAACAAAAATTAATGACGCAAGATGAGATGAATAGATATCAGTAACACTATTATTTTCCCTCCAGAGGCCTAAGTGGTTAGTGTCCACCACAGATACAGGAGGTCCCAGGTTCAAAACCTGGCAAAGTCATACCAAAGATTTATAAAAATGGTACAGCTGCCTTGCTTGATGCTCAGCATTAAGAGGTTCATGTTACAGCTGGTCCACCTGACATCAGGATAATATCACCGAGACATGATGCTACATGTCTGCAGTATGATGCCCCAGCGCTAGACATCATTTTAAACTACCACACTGCAGACATCATAGTGATCTGACTGAAAAATTATTAAAGCTACTTAAAAAATCCAAATTACTCCCACAAACACCCTCCAAAGACTTAGCAAATTGGTAAGTTAATAATCTCTTAATCCAAAACTTTCATTTAACCTCCTGGCTAACTGAAACCTGCTTCGACTGAGGAAATAAAGAATGGGAGACCTAGTTTTCTTTGTTCCTTTTACATTCTATCTTCATAAAACAATGCAAGCATGAAAATGTTTAAATAAACGATGCTTAAGATACATAATCCGATAATTTCATCACCAAAACAAACAACTTTTTCATGTGGCAGTTACAAGACTTTGAACAAAGAAATCTGATCTACCACAAGGATAAACTCCAAAAAATGTTATTATTTGGATGACTTATGGATTTTGTCAGTTTTCTGACAAGTTTCACTGTAACAGATAGGAGGAAAAAAATCTCCCCATAAGGGGTGCTGACAGCTAAGCTAGCTGGCTTTGATCAGTTCAAAGATAAGGAACTATGATACATTTTAGCCCCCTACAGCTTGTAAAGTTCCAGTAACAGAACTAAAACTCTCTTCAGTTGATCATTTAATCATATACTGCCGTTTTTCTTGCATTATGCAGTCCACTGGTGGATGCCAATGGAGTGAAATTGCTTGTAATATACACATGGGTTCTACAAAACACTGTGCCACACACTGCACAACAAGTTATACTGGGTACCAATCGTTACTGCATATCCCACCCCTTACCCCAACTGACCTACCATAATCATCCCAGCCCTCACACAATGACCCAGGGGTCGTAACACAAAATCTGAAATACATATGATGCATTACTGCAATGACTGCACATGTCAATGTATGGAAATGTTAATGTAACAGACATATTAGAACATCTGACCCAGGGACTATTGGTAGGAGTTGAGCATGAAACCACTCTCACAGATGGTTACCACATGGGCAGGATACATATGGGCAATATAACTACTAGGTTTCATGAATCTCCACCCAGTGGTAATGGAAAGAAAGGTGGATGTAGGGAGTCACAATATCTACAATGACTTTTAAAGAAGCATAGAAATAATAACTACAAAAATAAAACATGACAATGTTCCTTTGACACCATGTTCTGCAACATGCACATGTTGGCACAACTTCGCTAGCTTAAGTTCCAATATGATAACCCTATCTACACCTGGGCATATCAGCAGGTATTTCTGTGCTTCAGGTCAGTGAATTTCACTGGATGCAGCAACAAGCAATCACATCAAATCAAAACTAAGTTGTTCAAATTTGAACACTGTTCCTACATGATTGAGACAATGGAGCACAAAACTTTAATGGATTGATAAATAAGCAATTTTCCACTGCCTGTACGTGTTTGTACAAATACCTTTCACTCAAACACACCTGTTATGGCTTCCCTCTAGTATAATGCACAATTGTTACATGCTATTGGTTAGTTGTCGTTACATACTAAGGGAGGCAACTCATGAAATCCAACAGATGTCGCTAGGACCAAGCACTAAAATATCTATTTGATCTACCAGGTGCAAATAGGGTTATCATATGGGAACCTTGGCTAGCAAAGATGATGTTGGGAAAGTCCTGTAATTGTGTAACAGTAAATAAAGCACAAGAAAACGAGTACATGACTGATTAAAACCTGAAAGTTTGCTCTCAAGGTGTTGAACTCAAAGCAGTCTGAATACATCCTTCCAAAAATACCAAAAGTTGTGTCCCCTACCTGAATCTTTGTTGGCTTCAGTTATAAATTGGAAGCCTACACTGCACAATTCACCTCAAAAAGTAGCTATTGTTGTTTGTTAGAATGAAGACTTGCATTTTTTTTAATAGGAAATAATTGTTACATAATAGAATCACTCGTAATCTCATAAAATAGGAAGTAAAATTTATTTTGAAGCGAAAATATGAAATTTAATGATAATATCCTTTAATAATAACCTCTACCTGTGTAGAGTTGGTGTTACTGCTGGGGTGTTATCCAAGGAAAGCAATTTTGGAAAATATGTACATGTATCAGACCTGCATATTCCTTCCTGATGTTGCAATAAGATACACATCACATGAAAGTGGTTACACTATGATACATATAACTATGAAAAAGGGAAATCTGGTTGGCCAAGTGATCTAAGGCGCTTGCCTTTACAGATCAATGACATCTCAGTGTTCCATGTTGGTTCAAGTCTTGGCTCAGTCAACATGGGTATATAAGAACAACTGCAAGTAACTTCCCAGGGGTCATTGGTTCTTTCTTGGGGTTTCCCAGGTTCTTCCTCCACCAAATATACCAGCCGCCATGAATGGCTTATGTGCTGAAAAATGGCATTACACCCACGAAACAAAATAAGCCTGACATAGTCAGTTCAATTAATTAATACCTAAAGCACTTGCTCTCTCATATCAGCTATATGAATGTACAATGTTGTTTCAGAGCCTAAATCTAAGTGTATTTCAGTAATTAAGCAATCCATAATATGATAAACTTAAAGAAAAAAATACACAGTACAAAACGAAAATGTCATCAGCATGCAAACATAGCATCTTAATCTATGTGCAAGTGTCAAAAGTTTTATGAAATGACAATTATATTTTTTCACCATAAAAACTATTTATATCCCTGATACCTACTGCCATAGTGTCACAGCTCTAAACAAATGGCAGAATTAAAGCTATATGTCTTCCAAATCTGTGTGATAAGTATGAGTATATAAAGCTGGAAGATATTAAACTCATTCTTACACTATTAGTTGTGTTTTGGCTTATTTGATTAGATAATGTCCACTGTACTCAAATGCCAGAATGGTATATGCGTTGGTTGCTTAAGGGTTTAATGCCATTTTTCAGCACAAGATAGGCTATACATGGTGGCCAGTATTAATGGTGGAGGAAGAACCCAAGAAAACCCCGGAAAGAACCACTGACCCACGAGAAGCTACTGGCAAGCTTTCTCACATACCCACGCTGGCAGAACCCGAGACTTGAACCCACGCAGACAGAGGTGAGGTGGCAATGATCTGTAACGGTGAGCGCTTTAGACCACTTGGCCACTCGGGGCCCCTATATGTGTTGGAGTACAGGTATTGAGTGATTTAAAAATTTCTGGAGGTTAACTGCTCTACAGTTTATATATTTAATAACTGATTATGTAATAATGACAATCAAACTTGATGAACTGTGTGCAAACGTTTGCAGGATTTCATGAGAAAGTCTTGGAACCCATGGGCTATGACTCTTTCTCATGATCCAACAAACATATGAACATACCAAAGTTTGTATGATTCCAATATAGCCACCTTCCTTAAACAAAGAACTTCATACAGAAATCTGCATCTTGCACCACCACAAAACAATGGGATCTCTAATTTCAAAGGTTTGCAGAATGAACTCCAAGAATTCTTAACTGAGCAACTAACATTTTTTTTAAAAACTTTTCAACACTGACTAAATGGGAGAAGAAAAATCACCCCAAATGAGTGCCAACAGCTAGGCTCACTGGTTTTGATCCATGCAAAAGATAAGGATGTATAACTTTGACTCCCCATGTGGCAGGCAAGATTCCATTAACAGTCCTGAAAACCTCTTTGGTGGATGTTTTAATAACCAACTGCCATTTTTCTTACATAATGTACCCTAGGCTGAATGAAACAGAAAATGCTAGTAGTACCAATCAGTGCTACTACTCAAGCACACAATAAGCTTGACATCAAGGAATGCTGATGCATATATAAATATAAATACACATTTAAAGCCTTTCCGTTTTAGTCTTCTGTATTTCTTTTAAAGTTCAAAAAAACAAATTTTGTGGGATAAAAAAAATCTTATTCTTTTGCAACTGAAGAAGAAAGTGTATGAATTTTCAGAAAAAAGGGCAGAGAAAGTTTTCCTATCAAATATAGAGACAAAGTTGAAAGTACAAAATCTGCACTACATGAAATAATACAGGTGCTTATTCACTCCAAGTGAATTTTAGTCTTTGTGCCTGAGCTAGGGTAGACAAAAACAATTCCTCATTTCTCCTTGATAATTTCAAGGAAGTCTAATCGTGCATGATTTTCATATAGATAGTTGGTTCGATGAAGTTTAACATTGTCTATTTTCCCATGACATGTACAGAGGGGTAAAACTTGGGAGTGGGGAGGGGCACAATTTTAGCCTCCTTGCCCCACTTTTAAACAAATATCAAATT
>JAECUM010003255.1:0-38085 GCA_016617855.1 Megalonaias nervosa | reverse complement strand
GCTGATATCAAAATGTGCGTACTGAATTTTTTTAGGTGGTGGTAGATAAATTTGCCATATTGCCTGTCGTGCTAACCACGCTGCAGCAACAGAACGTGAGACTTTTGCTGCTTCAGCAAGTTTAGTAATCGCTGCTCTGCCTCTCCAATATCCTCTTGGGCTGTAATAAATTGAGTCCATTACAATAGTTATATAATTAATTACCAGCCCCTAGCATTATTTTACCTTTCATAGCGGATTTTACTAGAAAACTAGCGAGTTTTTCTCTGACAGATTTATTGGGTATAGAATTTAATGCATGAATTAATTTTACATCTGCGAGATGCCGTTGTTGTAAATCTTTACTTTACTTTTATACGCAACATCATGAACATGACACGCTTGATCAGTCTTATTTATTGGATACTCTCCTGGTCTTGGTTGATCTTGATCATCAAGTCGGATATCAAGTCGAGTTCCAGGACCACAATAATTATATCCAGGAAGATGTTTTTCCCACGAATATTTGGCCCATGGAGTTCCTGGTAATTTCCCCAATGAAGCAGCGATATCTCCACCGTTCTTCGTCGATGAAATAAATTGATATTTTTTTTGTGCCACATTCTACACATTTACCGGTAATTGCACGTCTTTTTTTGTGTTGTTGTTATTGTTGTTAATCCAGTGGTATGGGTAGGTGCCCTACATCGAACACAATATAAATTTATATTATTTATTATATGGATATAATTGACTTCTCAGCGACACGAAAACAAGAACCAGTAAAGCACCATCCAACGCTACCGAATTCTATCAGAATGATAATAATAGGCCCATCTGGATCAGGCAAAACACAATTATTGCTTAATCTGATAATGCGATGGCTCAAATGGGATAAATTATATTTGGTAGCACCATCTGTAGATGATCAACGGTGTTATGAAGTACTTAAAAGTTTTAATGAAAATGCAAAATTGCTGAATGAAGACGGTAATGATGTTGTTGATTCTATTACCGATATTGATGAAGCCCCATCTGTAGATGACCTAGATGGATTTATTAATAACCTCGTAGTATATGACGATATTATGTTAGATAAACAATCAAATCCAGCTCGAATATTTTCTCGAGGTAGACATAAAAATACTGATGTGATTTGTGTTACTCAGCGATATACACAAATTCCAAAAGTGATCAGAGATAACTGCAATATTTTAGTCGTGTTTAATGGAGTAGATAATTATACTTTACAAAATATTTATTATACTTGGTCTTCAGGGGATATGAACATGATCAAGTTTAAAAACTTCTTTTCAAAAGCACAAGCTGTTCCGTTCGGATTTATAACAATAAATTTACATGACCCAAGATCTAGATATCGTATAGGTCTGGATGAAATCTTTGGTTAATTATAGCAGCAGAGAGGGTGAACGACAAAAATTGAGTGACCCGGCGAGTAAACGAGTCATATAAAAATTTGAAAAAAATACGTCAACGATGGAATAACAAAAATGAGCTAACCCAGACGATTTATTGTCTGTTCTCAACCGTATGAAAATATACTCGGTCAGAGGCTTCAGTTTAACGTTATTGACCTTGTTTTTTCAGCCTCTGTAGGAACCTTTATTTTTGCTCACGGACTCGAGCAAAAAGTTGTAGGTTTCACCCCCTCTGCTGCTGCGTTAAACCCACAACAACAGCACACCACTGCATCTATTCAAAATAGAGTGAAAAACTGAACACTGTTCCTACATGATCGAGACAAAGGAGCACACATCTGTAATGGACTCATAAATATGCAATTTTCCACTGTTACACTATGCAATTTTCCACTGTTACACGCTCTTGTTTAGTTGGCATTACATACTAAGTAGGCAATTCATTAAATCCAATACATGTAGCTAGGACAAAGCAGTGAAATTTTTTTTATAGATCACCCAAAGTGTAGCTAGGTCAATACATCGGATCCTTGGCTAGCGAAGAAGAGCTTGTGTCGTTATAATGAAGTGTGTACACTTTCCATGGGATTTTTCTGCAGTGTGACAAGATATCAATGATACAACGCTCAAATGGCGATACAATGGCTGTACTAAGGGGACTTGTTACAGGCAAGACATTCCCATTATGGAAGAGACTGTTTTGGTCTAGTGAGTCTATTAATATTAAATGATATTAGCAAAATGAGGAGCTGAACGTGCTGGATATATATTTACTCTGGCACAATGAGGTGGAGCTAATAGATTTCGAACAATCAAGCCCCAAATTTTACTTTTTTTTTACAGTTAACATTTAATTTATAGGTGTTATAAAGAAATTAATCTTTTATAAAATTACATAGAATTTGAAAAATCAAGCCCATAATTTACAAAATATGACTTAGTAGAATAGATGCAAAATGGGCTTGCGATGTCAATCAAAAATGAGATTTAGAAAGCAATTACAAATAATGCAAGAAAGTTATCACGTGACATAATTAATCGAGCAGTTTTGAGTTATTGCGTGTCAAACGCAAATAATATGAGAAATGCAACTAGTCAAGGCTGTAAGATCAAAGTCTCCTCTCTGGTATCGTTTGCGAAAATAGTCACTCGAGAGTTCTGCTTTTTGTACTTCTGAACAGACCTTGTTCACTGCTTACCAGCTGAAATTTGTTGCCGAGTTTCTACCACAGATGATTCCTAATCTTTAATGCACTGAAGGAGGTGCCAAATATTTGGATGATGTTTGTTGATAATTCTCTTGAAACGAGTGCGTCAACCTTCGCAGTTATTATGGTACGAATGTCGACGTCCTAGACATTCCAGATTTTAATGGAAGTATTCCCAATGCATTGTTTCTCAAAATACTAAAATAAAGGTTGAAGATCAGGAAATAAAGAGTTTTTGAGCTGCTCAAAGGCGATTCGAATCAACAGGGTTGTCGCAAAACAAAGTGCCATCAACATGCGTATTTGGTTTTTGATTTCCTCATCAGACTTGTACAATGTTAAGCCCAATTACAGGATCTTTCTTCAAAATGGATGTGTGTAATTAACGCGTTTGGGAATTTATCTCGTGCGGATGATATCAAACTGCTTCTGAAATCAGAAATAACAATATGTGGATCAAACATCAGTCCCTGACGTTGGCAATTGCTTTTTATCACTTGGAAAACTTCTTCGTAAGCTATTCTGCTTTTTGACGAGATCAAGCTACATACCAAAGGCAAACATTTGTCATGATAAAATCCATGAATCGTAAAAAAAACTGGGTATAGAGACTTGGAACGAAACCAAAAGTTCCATCCATTGTTGTTGGTTCAAATTTCGTATAACTGATGGAGTACGAAATAAAAAAGGATGGTTTTGTCATTCGAGATATGCATCAAGATATCTCCACCTCCCTCCATATTTCTGGAGCGTTCAGGTGTTTCCAATTACACTTATCTAGCTTATAAGCAAATCCTTAGAAGAATATAGCAGTTAAACCTTTGGAGGTAGAAAAAATTGTCACAGTTGCCATCTTCTCGAATGTTTGATTTGACGGTATTTATTGATTTTAAACTCGACACGTATAATTATGTAAATTTTACAGAGAAAGGGGTATATTTCTAAAACTGTTATATTACAGCAAACCATCTTTTGAAAAGTTATAAACCGTATTTGCCACGAAGAATTGCAAAATTCTTAAAAATCTTGCCAAATTTGTTACTGTAAAAATGAAAAAAAAACCCCATAAACTTTGTGCTATTTGTGCTTTCCCCTTCTTCATAGTGATATAATATTTTTTCTCTCTTCTTCTTTTGTATACTCCAGGAGAATCATTGTACTCTACCGAAACAGTGTTACATTTTGGTACACAAATGATCTCATATTACGTCCGAATGTTTATTCTACGATGTGATTTGTATCAACGTATGTTAGTGGTATTCTCATATTCCACCAATGTGCCAGAGATTTACTTTTATTAATAAAAGTTTTGTTCTGTTCTGTTTCCAAATTTTTACACATAACTGTAATGCTGTCTTTTGCTTGTGATGACTTTCATGAAAAGTATTGCAAATTAAAAGGAATAATTAATCTGCTCACTTACCGAAATTTCATTTTTATGTTTTACTTAGTGCATTAATTAGCAACGATTCTTTAAAGTTACCTTCTTTCCGCACGCTTTACTATCTACTCAAATCTCCCAGGGATCTATACAAAGTTTGCAGTTGGTATTTTGATAGATTTGACTATAACTATAAATTATTGCACATTAAAAGGATTAGACAATTGGTTCCATTGTCGGAATTTAGCCGCATTTTAACTTTATGTATCATGTAACAGAGTGAATTTTGAAGAAAAAATGTTATTGCAACACAAAGATGAGTCAGTCTTGTCGCAGACAATGTGGTACGTAACAATTAAGTTTGACATAAGTGCTAGGCCCGCAATAAATCGCTAGCCTGCGATGGTTTAGCCTTTTTGGTTTTGGGGAATGATTGATTTTTAATTAGAATCCGCTGGGATAACGATCCAACAGATGGAGGGGCAATATTAATTTGGGGTTAAGTAGAGGAAAATGACAAAGTAGAGACAATCCAGAGACAATTTGTGGTCGATCATCTCACAGAAAACGGTAACCAAACCAAAGCGCCACATAACGAGTTTGCGCCCTAACACATCAATAAGCATCATTATTTTGATCATTTGCGCTACGCACTTTTTCACTTATCTAGCTCGTACCCAACTCAGATATGTACAAAATATGACAGTTGTTATCATGATTATTTTGATAATAATTATTGCACATTAAACGAGTAATTTTATATAAAGAACTACTGAAATCTTATTTCATGCAATAATTAGTAACAATGTTCAATTGCCGAATGCTCGTTTTTATGTTTACCTAAAGCATTAATTAGCAATGATTTCGTTCGTACTTACGCGTAGCACCCTTCTATTCATTTGCGGAAATGCAGTCGCTAAAGTGACGTGTGCGGATATGCTTTCCGCAGAAAAACGGCAAACCGACCGGGTGGGTGGGGTCTTTCTTAATATTTTTACCTTTACCTCAAGATACACATTTTTTTAAAGTATTGTAATTGAGACAATTACTTATTTTTCCTCAAAGTGAGCGGAAAAATATATTTTTGTTAAAACTATCTATTTTCAAAATATCTCACCCACCCACCTTCAATACGCACACACAAGTGGCTGGTTTCTAAAGAATGATACTTACCTAATGGACATAAACATTAGATAAATCAATGAAACACAAACAAAATGGGTTACATGGGCATATATTGTACCCGTTCACACAGGTACCCCAGCCCAACGAGCCCTGATGGGGAAGAATACTAAAATTTTATTGTATAATCATGATTTGGGACTAATTACGTTGCCATTGATGTGTCTGGGTCCTCGGAAAAATAAGCCTATTGACGCTTACGTGTCTGAACAGACTACTGCGAGCCCTGGTGGCCAAATGGTCTAAGACGCTCGACTTTACAGATCACTGACATCTCACCTCCGTCCGCGTGGGTTCGAGTCTCGGCGCGGCCAAATTGGGAATGTAATAAGCTTGCCAGTAGTTCCCCGTGGGTCTGTGGAACTTCCTCGTGCTTTACCGGATTCTCCTCCAACATATTTACTTGCTGCTATGTAGAGGCTATCAATTGCTGAAAAATGACGCGTGACACAAAAATCCAAAAGGTATAGACGTGAAAACATTAGACTTATGATAATCTGTTCCCCCACAAAGAGGAAGACCAGATACACAATATAAAAACCTCGCCTACTCGCCGTGAGCCCGCACAAATTCCTTACCGTTTAGGCCTATTATCCTTCAGAATTTATAGCAGTAATGACCAGTATGGTTGTGGATGTTAGCTGCTTATTCCCGCCTAAGAAAGCCCAACATGGCGTTTACAACATCACTGTGTCCAACACTAATACAGCGGTTGACGTGCCACTAGTATTGTTCAGTTACGTATATTGATGGAATCATTTCTCTCTCTTTACTGTTTCCTTTGCCGTTATTATTATTATTATTATTATTATTATTATTATTATTATTATTATCTTTTCCTCCAGTTTTATTATTGGAAAAAGAGAAAGCTTTGATAGTTTGTGGCTTTAGAATGAAACTGTCTGTAAGTGATTTCATGGTATTTGTGATAGCAGAGTTCCTTGGATCATTAGTTATTCTAAGTGTACAAATATTGTGACAATTGAATGTAAAATGTAAATTTTTTGAAAAACTTGGAAGGTAAATTGGAACAACGTATGTTTTAGCTAAAGCTTCTGTTGTTTATAGTTGTTATAAAATCATTCTTAGTACTGACGTTTTAAAGAAGTCTTGCTGATACAGTAATGTGAGAAGTTGTTAGTTATTTCATCATATTCAAATATAAATTAGGTCAATGTGTTTTGTGTTTCTCGTTTCATGCAAAGCTGTTTCATAGAAGGTGTACGTTGGCAACCAATCATTGAATTTTCTGAAAGTTTGGATATTGTTTCATAATTATCTTTGAAAATTATATTGTTAAGTTTAACAAAAGTAAGCGACTTATATCATCATACATCTTTTAGAAAGGTTGGCCCAAATATACCCCAAAAGGACAAAAATCAGTAATTTACCACCAATTTGCTTATAGATGTGGTTGCACACTCTACCGATCGATACTGCAGACACACTTCAGCTGTTTTGATCAGTAAATATACTGCACAGAAGCTACGTATTGATTTCCTCTACAATAGCATGGAATGTGTAATGACAAAGAAACATACAGCTGAGAATATTTTAATTGAAGAATTGCTGCGGTGGTTAACATATAAATGGCAAAAGTACAGTCGCAAAAGAGGAATAACTCGCCCACCAAGTCTGACGTTTTTGATGAATATATGAGACTTGTTCTAGCTCTAGTAACGAAGATATATAAGAGCAAATCAATCGCGTTTGGGCCATAAATATAGGTATGGCATCCGAACTCACTACTCTTCAGTGGATAAACGAAAGTTATAACGCTACAGGAGAGAAAGCAGCGCAAGCACCCTCAACAATTTTTAGATACTATTAGTGAAAGCAACGAAGCAAAACGATTAAGGACATTTACCAGCACTTTAAGAAATTTGATATTTGATTCCAACGCACAGTGTGGCCCATCTCGAGTTGGGGCAGTAATGTGTCTTGATGGGCTATTCGAGCTCAAGTGGGCTGATAGTGCATTGGAATTTATTTTATTCGCGTTTGCAAATTATGTTGATGATGCCAATAATACAGAATTATTGTACCTGAGAAAGTATGATTTAAAATTTCCAATTACCATAAGGTCGCGTAATGGAATCTGTGAGGCTCTCTATCCGCCTGGTCTTGAAATCAATGTACCACCTGGTGCAGAGAAGGAAACGAAAAAGCGGCAGTGGGTCATCGAAGACAGGGATACAGCAGAACTGTAGCAGTGTTTCCACCAATTATATAAATGCTTACCTTACGCGAGTTATATATATATATATATATATATATATATATATATATATATATATATATATATATATATATATATATATATATATATATATATCTGCGGCAGAACATGTTATTAAGAATACCGTTAAACACATTTGCTGGTGTTACATAACGGTCCACGTGCACGGCCATTTCTTAAATATAGTATCGGGGTCAAGTTATATAATCAATTTTGCCGGCCCTGTTGATCAGTTCGTGAATTCTATCAGGCGCGGAAAAATAAACCGACAACACAAAGACCTTTGGCTGCACAGACAGATACAAAAATAAAATAAAAGTAAATGAAATAATAACTGTGATTGAAGCGTTTGCAGTTTCTAATTAAAAAAAAATACAAAAATTAAAACAAGATATTGACCGACTTCTTAATTACAGATGCCTTCTCCTTATATAAGCATGCCTACAGAGCCTCAGCTAAAACAAATTGCATGGCAGCACCGAATATACATACCAAGCCGAACGAGAAAGGCTGACATACTTGAATTATTCAGACCCATAATTTCACTGAATCCTCCACCACCGATTGTCACCCCATCTGCAACAACAACCGCAGCAATTACTGATGAAACAACGGTACAACAGCTAGAACAATTTCCACATGACCATACTATCCGAATACCAAGAGGTGCAAGAGAAGCTGACATCCTTGCGACATTAGGTGAATATGTACAAAACCGTCGTCGTCGTCTTGCATCTGCTGTTGCTACTGAAGCAGCTGACTATGTTAGAGCAAAAGCACAACAATCGCAAGTACGTGAATTTAAATTTCAAAAGCATAGCGGTGAGTTAGAAAAGCACGTTATCCATCCCATATACAAACTAGGTAAAGACGTTCGACAACTATTAACAAATATGATACATGGAGTCGTAGCCGTGTTGCAAAACTTTGGTCCCAGTTAAAGCAGAAATTGTCATTTGCGCGCAGTTGTTTATGCCACTTGACAAGGATGGATTTAAAACGATTCACAGCGGTGCCCGCGTATTCCTGAACCGCAATGACAACAACGATATCAGCGATGAAACTGGCAAAGACATTGAGAAGATTCTAGAAACGTTAGAGAAACACACTGATGCAGGATCTGGACGGACTCTAGAAAGATGTGCCCAAGTCGAGGTACATCTCTCACCCTATGAATCGTTTCGTTGATCCAGTTACATATCAACAACAGCGTGGGTCCCGCCAAGGTTAGTGATAAGGAATTTTAACAACAGACGTTTAGAATGGGAAATTTTTTCAGCGTTATGTCCGGCTAGTGATAATCAAGACCTGCCTCGAAAATACCAACAACACCTGGGTAAAATCAACTTTGTTAACATCGAAATTCTCGTGCAGGTTACCAAAGCCACACTGAACAAATCTGAAACACTTAACCCATGTATCGCTTTTAATGTGTAAACTTATGACAAAGGCTTCATCCGCTTGCATTATCCACATAAGGGCAGCATGTCTGAGCTCAGATTGATTTGTTGTTGTTGAGTGAAATGAAATAATCAAAATATTGGTATCGCACTACTTATAGTTAAAGAATCTTGCTCGGTTACTTAACCGACACAGTAAGTACAAGGATAAAATGGTTCCATACAGACATTGCATGCATGCATTTAAGACCCAGCAAGTGACCACCAGACATGCCTTTTAATGTGGAGGTTTCAGTGAAAAACTGCAGCGAACAATAATGCAAGAACATGATAAAAACATTGTCAAATTTACTGCAGTGCAACAAAAGGTGACCATCTACGCGGATTTTAAATATCTGAACATTTCAGTAGAATGTTCAGCTTTCAAAGACGCCAATGCTTCCAATATCGTTAAAATAGTTCAAGTTTATGAAAAACCCCATGCGGGTTTTGTTATGTATAGCAGTTAGGTGTGATGAACAAACCGAGCAACCAGTCCTTTATCGTGCCCAGAGAGCTAGTGCTCTAAACACAGCCAAGGTGTTTCTTAAATTGATAGAAGTTGCAGGAAAATGTATTCGACAACAGCTCTATTTACCAGCCGTTATGATTATGACGGATGATAAAATTAATGAGTTCTCCGCAGCAACTCATTGTTGGATCTGTGAAAAAGCTTTTCCTTCCACCGATGCCAAAGTTAGTGATCACTGTCACATCACGGCGAGTACAGAGGTGCTGCACATAAATGCATGCAATCTGCAGTTGAGAAGTTACACCAACAAAACAAAAATCCCTGTAGTGCTTCACTTACCAATGCAAGCAGTAGCCACGGCATCGGACTCATCAGTAAGCTTGATATCCAAGAACATGGAAAAATAAATGACGTTTAGGCTGGGTCAACTGCAATTCATCGATTCATTACAGTTTATGAATTCATCCTTGGACAACCACTCGTCGATACTGTCCAACCAACGTAGTCTTGCTGACGAGAGAAGTGTCTATCTATAAGGCTAACAGTCAAAACGTACCCAAACCGAAACGCACCCAAGTCAAAATATACCCAGACCGAAACGTACCCTAGTCAAAACGTACCCAAATTAAAATATGACCCACACTCATTTAAACAATAACATCCTTTTAGTGTATTGTGTTTCTTATGACAGTGACCGGACTGATGAGCAATGGAAATCGGCAGACGCACTGGAACTATCTTATCTTATGATCGAGCTCCAACGCACATTAAGAAATACGTCTTTAAATTAAGAATTATCGTTTGAAAATATATTTATGCTGTGTTTTCCCTTGGAGAAAATTTTACCATCTGATCTAAACAATGCTTGATGACTGCTTCATATGTTTTAACCAGTATTCAAATGCACACGTTTCATACAATTATTAGCATCAGTTTTGAAAAATAATTCTATTTTCTGTTTCGAAATAAAAACAGATATGTATACATCTGATGATTATAAACTTATTTTGACTTTTTACATTTAAAAAATTGAAAAGACAAAAATAATTTCCGTTGCTTCTTTATTTGCATTGCGATCCATTTTTCCATTTCGTATTTTATTTTATTTCCATTGCGTTCCATTTTTCCATTCCATGGCGTATTTAAGTCATACCAGCTTAAATCATCAGTAATACTTTACTACTTTTTGTTAAATAGTAATGATTTCAAGCAGTAATATAAAATATTTAGTTGCATTAAAATCCGTGTATTCCTACAAACCTTTGGATTCAGATGAACTTGAAAAAATAAACACCTGCAATCCACCCAAAGCCAATGTAACATTCGGCAGAAATGGTAATTATCATACAAAAAGCTCACTGGCTGACAATTTTCTTGCATTAAGCCCTATAAAATGCAATTATTACATTAATGAAATATATCGCTCAGAGACAAGTGAACTGGAAATATGTGCTGAATCACATGAACAAAATCATCTAAATACAGTTTTATTTATGGTGCTTCTGAAACATTTATAGCAACGCAAATAAAGACGCAATGAAAATTATTTTTGTGCTTTTAATTTTTTAATTATAAAAAGCCGAAATAAGCCTTTTAAGCATCAGATGTTTACATATCTATTTCTATTGCGAAATAGAAAATGTCATTATTTAAAGCGAGTGTGGGTCATGTTTCAATTTGGGTACCTTTTGACTTGAGTACGTTTTGACTTGGGTACGTTTCGGTCAGGATATGTTTTGACTTGGGTACGTTCAGTTTGGGTACGTTATGACCTGTTCCTATCTATACGTGTACATGCGCGACTGGGACAAATTTGCTGATCAATGTTTTTTATTCCTCGTTCATCATTTCAGAAAAGGATTACGCGCACGCTAACAAAGTTTGTCAGCATTCAAATGCAAAAATCTTGGCGATTATCGCGTTCTGTATCTGCGCACTGATGTGTTCTTGCTAACATTTGTGTTTGAGAAATTTCGTGGCACTGCCATGCACGTGTACAAGCGTGATCTCACGCATTACTTCTGGTCACCAGGCATGGGTTGGGATGCATTATGGCCCAAAACCAAAATCAAGCTGGAATTGCTCACTGACATTGATTAGAATCTGTTCATCGAGAGCTCATTTCGTGGAATGCCAGTGTCAGAGACTCAACAACCCAAACGTGGAATGGTATGACCCCGCTGCCCCTAACACTTACATCATGTATCTGGATAACTGAAACCTTTATGGGTAGGCGATGATGCTACAGTTTCCGGTTAGTGGATATCAGTGGCTTGGTCCTGCGCACGTGGACCTACAAAAACACGTGCACAATTATAACTTCAATAGAGATCACGGATACTTTTTATGAAGTTGATTTAGAACATCCCGAACATTTACATGATTCACACGACGATTATCCGCTGCCACCAGAAGCACAGTCAGTGCCAGATACGTGATTGCCCTTTACTAGTGTTTAGAAATTGATGTGTCCAGACGCAAATAGACTGAATGCAGCAAACTAGTACCAACTCTTAGGACAAAACATAAATACGTTTGAGTGCATCTGTAATACTTGCAGAATCTTTTGACGTCAGCAACTCAACTTCTTTGTATCTGCTGGCAACATCGACAGTGATTAACGCGTACTTCTTCTATACGAGCAATCGAACCTGTCTATCATGGAATAAACGACCAATCAGCCTGATGGACCTCATTAAGTGTTTGGATATCAAACCAGCCAAGTGAAATCTTTCTTGGTACCGGTAAGTAAAATTGCCACAGTGTTTGTTGGGCCAACCATGTTCGAGCATCCCATAAGTGACCTTTGCCACACTTGCCAACTTTCCACGGCGCCTTCACCTCTTCTATAACCACGCGGAATGTAGTATATTTTGGATAATGTCCGGCGTTTTGGGTCCATGGTTTGTATTAATTTGCTTTACATGAGTGGAATATTGTTCACGAGGAGCAAAGCCTCCAAGTGCAATCTTTGCTTACACACTTCCTTTAACGACCCATTTTGCGATTCGTTCTCCCAGTGTTGGATTAATATCCTTCAAGTCAAGGATGAAATCCACGTCGGCTAGTTGACGTGCACGAATATCTTTTGATGCTTGGTCCGCAAGGTCATGTCGGTAACACGCATCATCAACGCGGTAGATAGGTGCTTCGTCGGGCTTTGGTTGGCTTTTAGAATCAAGTCATATATGCAGCTGTGTACCAGTCCCACAGTAATTGTATGAATGGATGCGCTTTGCACCAGGGTATTTACTCCATGGTGTCCCCGTTAACTTTGTTAATGCAGAACTGATATCACCGCCGTCGATCGACAAACGTTAACGTCTTTGAACCACATCGAACACAAGTTTCAGTGATCGCTGCTCGTCCATTACGTGTTTCAACTCGAGTTTAATTTTCGGTACGTATTGTGACGCAACATCGTCGACAATATGAAGACATTATAGAATTATTATACTGTAGTATTCAATGGCATCACGAAAAAGAAAATTCGCAGGTGCTTTCGGTAGAAAGAACTATTTCAGAAAAATCAACAAATATTTCCGTCATTGACTTCTCTGCACAAGCAAATCCTAAATATGCCCAAACATGGTTATGGAACTTGGTTTCGAAACTCTATTCGTGCGCTAATAATTGGTCCTGCTGGATCAGAAAAAGCTCAGCTGTTGCTGAAGATGGCTTTACGATGGTTAACTTGGGATCGGTTGTACGTGATTGCGCCATCAGCTGTGTTATGATGCTTTAAAAGATTTTCAAAAGTGTTAAGTGATGAAAAGATCGTTGAGAAGAGATGGTAACGCCACCGTTCATTTCTTCACCATCGATAAAGCACCTACCATTTTGTATGACGATGTGATGCTTGAGAACCAAGTCAGTCCCTCACAAATATTCTCACGAGGCCGACACAAAAACATGTTCATGTGATTTATTTGACTCAGCAATACGCATATGTACCTAAATTAATTAGTATATTATATTGTAGTATGCAGTGCGTGATCAGTCATTTAACAGCGTCATCATCAGCAAGGCGCAGAGCCTGCAGTCCACCGGGGAACTTTGTAAGCATGGATCCGCGTTCACGTCGCGCTCCCCGTTAGTACTCAACCAAGGCTCCGCTCGAGTCTGGGGAAGCAAAGGATCCAACTTGCAAACCGAATTCAAAAATGAATCCCAGTTACGTGCCACAAAGAAGAGCGATCAGTAACAAGTGTAACAAGCTGATGATATTTCGTGGCATTGACGCGCATCGTCTTGGAAACATTCATTGAACTTCGTGTGCCGATGCATTTCGTGACATGTTTGCACGGGTCAATTCAGACCCGTATAGTTTTCTCACCATTGATTCAGCTGAAACTTGGAGGGGGACAATATCGTGCTGGTATGGATACAAACGTGTTTCACACACCAATTTGACAATAACAACAATCATATCAAATGTTGTCAGTGATTTCATAGAAGGGTATTGGAAGTGATGCCATAAACCTACTCAAGAACAGTAATAGTTGATTAAAAATGTTATTGAAGGTCACATAAAGTCAAAGATATGTTACAGTCGCGACAAACAGCACTAGAATACCTCACAGTAGCTTTGGAACAAATATTTGTACCGCTGATTAAAACCACAAGAGAAATAGCCGAACGTGCCGAGGTTATTAAAATGGCCATAAAAGCCACAGTGGAACAAGTGTCAGCACTAACTGGAACAGAAGAAGAACCTGGTCCAGTTCGTAAGATAGCTAAGCGCACCAAAGATATAAAAAAATCTACAAGAGCAGCTGCAGAGGTTAATATTTATACGCTTGCTTCTGATAAGACACTGTTGTTCGAGGGTGCTGGTGGCTGAATGAGGGTGAATTGAACCTGTTACGTATTTAAATAATAATGTCCTATCGCGAAGTGAAGATCGGCCTTAGTGAAAATCAGTTAGAAAAAAAAATAAAAAACGCAATCACAAACAATTGTGGAGTCACATTGAAACTTTCTCCGGCAAAGCTGACCGGAAATGTCCCCGTGTGGTTGATCCAAACAGCTCGCTCAGCTTAATGCGGCCAAACACAACACCTCAGTGACATTAATATCATCCAAGTTATAAGTAACACAAGACCGGTGGAATATTTCAGTCCGTTGCAGCGATTCTTGCGTTGTTGGCAGAAGTGGCTCCAACGGTTGCAAAAGCTGCAGCGTTAAGGATCTGCATCATGAACGGCACTGAAACAGGCGGTTGGTGGACGCGCGCCTTGCGGCCGTATAAGAAAGGAAACGGCCTTCTATTACCAGGAACAAGCCGCCAAATAACATCGGGCTGAGGTCTTCGATTACCCAGTAGCAGAAGATCAGTCCGCTGATCAGTCTTAATTTGCTCACAGTGGCTAAATCAGTCAAACATTTTCTAGTGTCTTTATGCGACATGAATTTGCATCAGTGGAGCCGCGCACATGTGAAACCGGCATTGTCAATCTGGATCTGACAACAGGACCTGGCGCTCACTAGGTCGCGTTCGTGGCAATACCTCAACATAGTTTGTATTTTGACTCGTACCGATCTGCACAGCCAGTTTAGGTTGTTAATTATTTAACCCTGCACGGTGGACAATTATGCCAGTACACACTCGGTTGGATGGACCCATATCTGGTCATCTTGTTGTTAAAGCGTTGCGTGCACTTGAACGTTCACCAACACCGCAATTGACTTCGCATTAAAATACGTTTAATATTATATAAAATGTCTATTAACATTTACGAACGTTACTCAGCTCGACGACACGGTGCTGATGTCGATATGAGCAGGTTTGCTGCCGAAATAGATTTGACTGAGTTCACTTGTCGTGTTGGTGTTGGCATTGATCCAGGTCAGCTTGTGATCTTTCAAGATCAAACTGGTAAACTGCAAACGCCCAACGTAGACATTCAAAATAACGTTGTCAAGTTGAAAGGTACTTTTGCAAATAACCTGGCTGAAATCATTGAAAAATGTGGAATCAGAGACTCTAGCATATCAGTTGCTTATATCAAAGTGTATGTTGATACAAACAATATTCGCAATAAGATAAAAGAAATCTCACATATGCTCACACCACCAAGTGTAGTAAGTTCATGGAGCATATTTATGCGATGTCAAAGAAGGAGAAGAAAAATCTGTATCAACCTTAGTAAATGGTCGGCTTATTCTAGCTCCTTTTCATGAAAATAGCGTTGATAGACCTAAAGTTTATATCTTAAAGGTGTGCGAGCCCGGATCATACTTCTTTATCATAACACTAACTAAAGGCACGTGGGGTCCAATGGGAATGCTGATACATATTAAGAGGCATCTTGATCTTGATTTTGTACCAGTAATATAAAAAATTACCAGGCCAAACAATATTGCGATCATTGGTCACCGGAGATGAAATTCAGTTTGAAGCACTCAACATTTTTCCTGACGGGTACATAACCGTCTTTGGTCTTTGTGTTTAAAATTGCATTTTATCATTGTAAATACAATTAATGGAATCTGACCGCGGTGATAAAGTTGCGAAATTTACAGTGGGAGTGCTGGACCAACTGGTAGCGGATGCTAGACATCGATAACAATTTTGCTCCATTTCTAGAAGAACATCTGCTTCAAAGTGGTGTTACCAAACCATCATACGAAATGTCATATAAATTTTGTTAAGGGTCAAGTAGAAATTGCTCGTTGGTACCATTACCAACTTGAAGCGAAGTGGCATTCACCGATGTATCCAACCCAGTCACGTTTACCAACGAATATTTTAAACAACATTGGTTCAGCTGAGAAAAGAAATATCTAGAATGTTATTCAACAAGAACGCACTTGTTCGGGCAACAGTTACAGGGCAAAGACGATCGTTTGATGTAAATGTGCTGGCATATTCGATGTGTTTTTGAATGAAAAGGGCGCTAGACGACCAGAATTCACAATCGCCGGAAATTTAAGTATTCTCGAGGCAGAGATTTTCTGTAATTGTATGACAATTGTGCCAGAAGAAAATCGTAATTGGCTAGAAGTGTGTGCGTGTATATTGCATGTGCGCGTGATAATGAGATCGAGCAGGGTCTGCCTGTCGTGCAATTCAAATACGCGATTGTATGATTAATAGAAGGAAGAACTGTGATGGACCCTCAGTCTTCCAGACGTGAAACAATAATTGAAGCGAAGCAGCAGCTGCGAGATGAAAGAACCAAGAAAACTGCGCTGATTGTAAACTACAAACTAGCATAATTGGTCGTAGTTGCTATTTATGGTCTTGCTGCAGCAATGATTGTTGGTCTTGGTGTGACTGGAATCACGGCAACAAAAATCATTTTAGGTGCACCAATTGAAGTCATTCTTGGAGCTATATCGATAGTAACCGGTGTCCCTGGTGGTGCTATCAAATTGCTATTGCATTCACGAGTACGTGTTAATTCAGAATTGTTTCCAGCAGCACAAAACAGTCTCAGTACGATCAGTAAACTATACTCTGTGGCAGTCGAGGATAAAATAAATCAGTGCGGCTGAGTTTGAAACAGTGCTGGCTGAAATGGAAAATCACAGACACCATGACTGGTCACATGTGTGAATTATTAATGCTAATCATCCATTGGTTAGGTTTGGCATATTGATCGCCGAAAAAGTCCTGGCGGGGGGGGGGGAGGGGTAGAGGTTGTGACGTGTATCAGATACCACAAGGGGCTACAAACGGCAATAGCCCTACTTAGCTACTACTTTAGCATGTTTGTGTACTATATAGATAAGCAGATCATCCTTTTATTATTTTATTTTGAGAGAGAGAGAGAGAGAGAGAGAGAGAGAGAGAGAGTTAAAACGTAAACTTTCAATCGGTAACATTCTGAGATGACCCCTAGATCCCCTTACGCAAGAAACTATTTGCTTTATCTACTGCTCTAAAACTGCATATTAAAACTGTTATGTATTTCATCCCATCGGTGTCACCAGTACATGGTCTTTAATAATTACATAAATTAATGTGAGAGCATCGACATCTACTCTCACGCCGTAGAGTACTATTTTGATATGTCATGTAATCATATTAACGTATACAAGCTCTATTTTTAAATGATGAAACCCCTACGTATGTCGACCTTTGGCCTTATTTTAAGTGTGATTTTCAGTCTTATTAAATCGAATATAAGCTTAATTTCAACATTTTTCGACATTTCGATTCAAACAGAGAACATGAAAGCAAAGTTAATATTTTGAAAATGTATGCAGTACAGCACCTTTAATGTCAGTCATTCTTTGTAACGTATGCATTATTGGCTACATCATGCCCAATAAATATTGAGTTAAGTGCCTTTCCTATGCAGACACCGAGGCAGCAGACCCGGGCTGACCTGCACGCTTATGGAACCTGCGACCTAGGACCTTTAGATTACGATTCTTACGCTCTATCAAAAAAGTTACCGCGGCTCGCCTCTTGAGGTGAAAAATCTACCGTTAAAGAAAGCAAAGAGGAACAGACAGACATTAGAATGTCGCAGTCACGGAGTATCCCTGACGGAAGAATATTGTATTAGATAATATGGACGCTGACATAAACTTTATCCAACTACAGAAATCTTTATCTAGCAATGATCTAGATATGAATTAACATAATCTCACATGTTGCCAAGTGACAACTTTTTAAAAGCCTGACAGAAACTACAACTCCTACATAATGCACCAATCACAGCTAGTTTTGTTATTTATTTTTGAACACAATGTTTCACTACACATTAATACGTGTGTGTTTGTGTGTGTGTGTGTGTGTGTGTGTGTGTGTGTGTGTGTGTGTGTTAGATAGTATCATTATACATTAAAGGCCTTTGTAAGTTTCACTGACGAAGAACTTGATTACTTTGAAACTCAGAACGTCAGGAAAACGTTTGTAACTGCGCTTTGTGTGTGTGTGTGTGTGTTATTAGAGAAGTCTATAGAATTTGTGAAAATGGGGACTTTTACTTTTACCCACTTGCTTTAATCAGAAACAAAACATGATGGCGAGGTGACAAGATGAACTTTTATCAAAGATCTAGTTTCTAAGGCAAAATTAAATACTATTCAACGAACTGAGCAGGGTTCTACGATAAAAACTACTTTAATCTCTGTCTATCTGTCTCTGTCTGTCTGTCTGTCTCTGTCTGTCTCTGTCTCTGTCTCTGTCTCTCTCTCTCTCTCTCTCTCTCTATATATATATATAGGTGTGGTTGTAAAGATCACCTGAGTACAGTTTGAAAATGGAGATTGGTTATGAAGCAGAGTTCATTGATCAACTTAGCTATTAACATATGAATATAAAATAACAAATATAGAAAAGCGTTACACTTATATGTGTAGTCTGCATGAAAACCAAAGCAATAACGTCGTCTCTTATAATCGTTTGATACAAATTTAAAATGTATAACTCTCAGATTCTGGTATAAAATGATTCTTGCTCTTCTTCAGTTACACTTCGAAAATAGGCCTGTAGGTTCTCCTAAAGTATTACCTGTGTCATGCCTGTCCTTCTGTTTCTTAATCAAGTCATTCAGGTGAGCTTCATAAGAAAGTAATAGTTATCCTGAATATCTTAAAGCAATGAATTAAGATACCTTTTATTTTGGAAGTTGTTTACAAATGATTAAAGGAACCACGAGTTGTATGGATAAGAGATCAGGAAGGTGGCTTTGCTGCTTCAGTGCTGCCCCTGGGCAAAGCCACTTCATTCCAAAACTGCCTTGGGACTAAACTAGGCAGGACTAAACTGTCTTGACGTGTTGGTGTGCTGTAAAGTACCAAATCAATCCAAATGATGATAAGATCTTTCATCTACTAGAGGTTTTCAGTGTTATTCTAAAGGGAACGTTTTACACAAAGCTGTCACTCATAATTTCTTTTTAAAAGTAGGCAGTGAAAATATTCAGGTAAACAAGACTTTTTGTAACCATGTATCATCAAAACAATAAACTTGTGAAACAATTTTACTAGAAACACTTTATTAGGATGAAATACATAATCTTCATATAAATTTTATACAAACGACAGCTGATGGTATTCGATGTTGAACACAAGACCATTACTGCATCGTGACCGTCTCTATCAAATGTGAATATATCAAGCTGATATTTAGTCTGTTGTCCATACGTTCGAGGATTTATACAGTTCACCGCTGTCAGTTTGTCTTGCTTCTTGCACTGAGTATTGGTATGATTGAGAGAGTACTTTACCAGATACGTAGATAAAAAACCAATTGTCGAATTATCTTTTGTCTCTTATAGTTCAGTCTCAGATGCATTACTATACTGTACAGGTAAAGCACCATTGCAGGGATCTTTCCGAAATTCCCAGATAAATATATTGTAGTTTGCGTGTAACTGATAATTTTGTTAACATTTCTTGTAATTTCCTGTGTTCTTTGTTTCAGCAAATAAGTATTTTCTTGTAGGTAAAGCACCTTGCATATGAACTTTTAGTATTAATAATTAACATATACTTTCAATATTTTACAAATACTATAGTTAGTTTTGATGTGTAATTTTAAATACAGATATTGAAAACTTAGTATACCTCCTGCCATAATTTTCATTTTCTTCCTTGATATCTTTACTCCTTTAATAATGTTTACAATCATGAAATTGTATTTTCAGCTACCCTATCTCCTGTCTAAATACGTTATTGCAAATGTTTGATGACGATAACTTTTTATTTGTAATCTAATAGAAAAGTGCCAGTGACAAAATTATTTCCGTAAAACTACCGCCAACGTCTCAAAATGCTCCCATTGTAATTGAACATAAACTTACTTCGCTGATTGCATAACAATTTAAGATATGTAGACATGTTGGCAGATACACTAGGATAAAAGCTATGCACAATACATACATAATTTGGAATAAATTAATAAAAATTGCCCTTAATTAACCTTTTTACCCGTCTTCATGGCTGTATCATTTAGTTATTATTTGTCATGTCGGGCTAGGGAACTTGTACTCTTTTTAATAACCTTTTTAAAGCAAAGTAACTGTGACAAACGACTGCGTTTCTTTTCGTAATGGGTGTTAAGCACACTATTTACAATCCCAAGACAAGAACAGTTGTTATTTCTCTAATAAAATATTTTCCTCTAATAGTGCCCAATTCGTTTGAAATTGTCAATGAATATAACACACAACGTGCTAGTCGCCACCAGCTTTCTTTGTCATGATAATGTTCCCACGAACATGTTTCATCAGGAGTAATGTGATTCAATAGAAAATGACACCTTTTATTCATTTATTCAACATCATGTATGTGTTAGGTGTGAATTAAGAAATAAGGTGTTCAGCGAAAATGTCAAAATGTGAGAAATTGTTATTTTATCTACAATATAAATTTGCGTTTTATAAGGACGGTACCCTCTAAACACGTGGGCGGTAGTCGTTCTGAACAAATATTGTCACCGACGTGTGAGGCTCATCTCAAGGAGTATGAAGCATCTGCAGACCCAGACATAGCTGATCACCTGATTGAATAACTGGACACTGCGAGGCCCACTCGATGGAAGGAAACTATAGGGTCACTTATCTTCACGCGCTACAGCCATAAATGATGGAACTCTCCGACGTGGCACCGCTCAGCAACCACTAATTCAAGGCCAGCCTGTTATCAAACCAAATGCTATTGCTAGCCATTTACTACAAATGGCAAAAGCACCCCTGGACAAACAGCACCGACGTCAAGTACGAGATGAGTGGCGACAATAATGCCGTCGGAAGTCAGATGAACTAGATCAAAATACTCCAGAAGCATTTACATCAGCAGAACTTAAAAAGGTGCTCTGCAACATCAAAACTGGCAAAGCAGCAGGATATGACAATATCAAGCCTGAGTTCCTGAAGTATCTTGGCCCGAAGGCAATGGTATGGCTCGCTGCTTTATACACTCGGGTTGTTAGGGAAAAGTGCATGCCGACTTTGTTGCGTCAGGCAAAGATTGCGATCCCAAAGCCTGGCAAAGATCCACATAATGCGGCGAGCTATCGGCCAATCTCCTTGCTTCCAGTCTGTTTTAAGGTACTCGAGCATATGATTCTCTAAAGAATCGGTCCGGACTTGGAGAACATCATAACTGTTGAACTGGCAGGCTTCAGGCATGGTCTCAGCACCTGTGATCAAGTTCTTGCCCTGACTACATTTGTTGAAAACAGTTTTAAGGGGAACCTTAAAACTGGATTTGTTTTCCTTGATCTAACAGCGGCATATCACACGGTCTGGCATGCAAGGCTGTTGTTGAAAATTCCCAGGGTATTGCCTCTCTGGATATTTGAGACTATCGAACTGTTCCTTCGTGACATAAGTTTCAGAGTTCACATCTGAGAGAGCTGCAGCTCGTGGAGACGTCAGACTAATGGAATCCCACAGGGGTCTGTTCTTTCGCCAGGTCTGTTCAATATTTATATCAATGACTTGCCTAAAACAATCATGCAAGTTTATGTACACAGATGACTCTCGCGACCCAAAGTCGCTCATTTACTGAGCTTGATGAGGTACTGAACAAGAATCTGGAGGAAATGACGGACTTCTTCAAGAAATGGCACCTGCAGCCGTGCACAACAAAGACAGACTCCAGTGTCTTCCACTTGAACAAAGCAAATGAGAACAGCGAGCTTTGCATCTGTAACAAGATAACCGGGTTGGGGTCGGATTATAACGATGAACACTTTTGATAGTAAAAAGAATACAGCGTATATTTGTGAATGATTCATTGAAAAAGAATATGTATGATTCGTACGCCAACAAAATCCAAATATTGGATATTTAACAAACAAACTATGCACGAACCAGATAATGTATTGCGATTTAAATTAAATGTGAACCAATATGCAAGAAAAACATTAAATAGTAAAAAGATACAATGATTAACGATTCAAAGTGATTACACACAAACAATGGAAAAAATGATTCAAGTAAACATTGACAATTTCCACACAAATTGTAATAGATGATACAGTTCACTCAAATAGTGATGCATGATACGTTTTACTCAACTAATGATATATGATGTGTTCCACTCAATGAAATATGACGATTTTTCACTCAAATAGTGAAATATGACGAGTTTTCACTCTGATAGTGAAATATGATGAGTTTTCACTCAAATAGTGAAATATGATGAATTTTCACTCAAATAGTGAAATATGATATGAAACATTGGAACATAAATCTTGCGTAGTCGAACACAAACCCGAAAGGTTTTCTCAGCCCCAACGCTCTGTCGAATGGTTGAGGAGCCACCATGAATGGTCTGCCCCTAATGGTCTGCCTAAAGATCAGTAAAATTTCTTATTCTCTACAGACCCGTTAGTCCAGAAGCTTTGGTTCTTCATCACGTGATGACTTTTAATTTCTTTCGGGCCAACGTTATCCACAAAACAAATTAGCACCATCTCTAAAAACACCCACAACACGGTGCATATACGGAGATACAGAATAAATATCACTTCGTCCCTCCTTCACTACTTCAACACTACACTCAGCATTCACCAGTCACTATTCATCAGTCACCGGTCATCAATCAATCAATCACCAATCAGTCCGCTGAAAGTATAATATCCGAATCCGTGGACTACAAATTACACAGTCATGTATAACAGCACGTAATGACGTTATGTACTGTAAACTTCAGTTGATTATTTTATACAAATTATATTATCGGGATTACTATGCAAGGTGATAATCAGGTTCAGAAGTGAACCTGTATCTGACAAGAATCTTATAGTACTTAACGTAATACCTTCTCTTCCTTACTAAATACAACATTATTGCGAATATAATCGTTCTGTTAAGTTACATACAGGTAAACTAGGAAACAGACTATAACATTGCATTATACGACACAAGTCCGAATTACCAAAAATACAAGATAAATGTGACAGTAAAACAATTATATCCTACACTGGGAATTTTAATTTCTTTTCCAGCTAAGCGATATCGTTTATCGTGGCTCCACGCTCTCTGACGCCCTCCGCCTACTCGTTTAGTTTTAGCGTCGTAGATCTGTAAGACCATTTTCTCGTAACGCCTTCATGAAGTGTACTGTGATTCTCTCGGCTACACAATTTAGAATAACGTTGGTCTTGAAAAATATCGATATCAGGTTTATTTAACAGATAAATCGCGTAGACGACTGTGGTCACAGGGTATGCACGCTCGTAGTATGGTTTGTCAATATCAGTCAGCATCCCCGGCCTAGAATTTCTACCTAACACGACAACACTCTGGCTGCATTGCGATTCACGAACAGGGTCACATTTTCATGGATAATCCAAGTTACATCAGCGTAGTCAGCGATATTAACGTCAGTGACGTTGTCACTGATGGCAACGATTAATTTTAATCTGAAAAATATCGTTGTCCGACCTCAAGATAATCGGTGATTATCGCTGCTCGTAGGTCGTTCATCGTAGCATCAATGAAAATATCATCTTGCTTTATTCTGAGTGTTGACCACACATGCGCTGCATCATCTTGGCCTTGAGGATATGAGTGAGTAATCGATTTGGTACCCGTAGATCGATCCGGCGCTTGGTTAATCTGTCGAGATCGAACCTTGAGCTCGAAGGCTTGATCGCAAATAATCTTGCAAACTCCTCCATTATATAATTAAGGCAAATTTATCTTTAAATTAAACGTCAACCTAGATTAATATGCAATGACTTTACGAGCAAATAATAATTGCAAATGGTTGATGATTGGATCAACAAGCTCTGCTCGTCAGAGTGTTAGACACGGTACTTTAGGGCCAAAACCATGAGTGAAATGTGGGGTTAGAGTGAGAGGCCAAACACAACTCTGCGTAGCGTGCGGTGGCAGAAAGTACAGAGCGCTTAAACGGTATTATGATAAACAAAAAATGACTGGCAGACCACTAGTGGTCGTATAGCTGGCGATCCGGCTGCTAGCAGTAGCCCGGGTCCAATAAAGGATACTAGAGACTATCTCAATATATTTTCTAAGTAATCGGATGACTCGTGATCTATTGCAAAACAATCGGATTGCAAAGCAATTCGAGTAATCGTTAATATTTTTACCTAGTGATAAAAAACTATAATTTAGACAAATGATAAATACTATACAAATGGAGCAAGGAAACGACGTCGATGAATTCAGAGCGCATCCTATCATTAAGAATTATGAGGCATCGCGTGCTGATGTGATTATGAACCATCGACGGCGAAGACCGGTTGATTCTGTTAATAATGTTTATTATGCCAGGTTTTGTGCTGGGGGAAAATATCACTTTCATCGATTTGTTTCTCAGTGTTTTAATGGCTTGATCAGCGACGGTTTCGTCGTCAATCACCTTGACCGTAATACACGTAATAATTCTTTTGAAAATCTTGAAGCTATTACGCATAGCCAAACTTATAAGAAGGGCGAAACGAGAAGAAACAATAAAGAGCCACTGCCAGTTATATCTGTAAATCCACAGACAGGTGAAGAGCGAGTATTTCAATCAATAAATACAGCTGGAAGATATTTTGGTATTTGTCCGGCTTCAATACGACGTGTCGCAGAGGTCATAATTAAATCAGCACGATCGAGGAATAATAAGCGAATATGATTTCAATATCTGACCACCACAGAGTGACTGTATGCAGCGTTAGCCAAGCGTGTGATCATTTGATTGAAGCAGTCAAAGGGAAATAACTCCGTTTCGACTAAACAGTACGATACAATAACCGCAACTCTGCGAGTCCTCGATAAGCTCCCTCCCCCACAGTGCTTTTTTTGTAGCAGTATGACGGCGTAGAGTTTGCGTTTAATATCTTACGATCTGTATTCGCGCGGAGGGAATTGTCAATCGGAGACTGGTTTCGTGTGTGTGTGTGTGTGTGTGTGTGTGTGTGTGTGTGTGTGTGTGTGTCCTTATAAGTTTCAACAAATCAAAATAAAAGAGGGTTGGACCGTTGGACCGTCTACGTTCTAAGCCAGTACTATTTGTTCGCCTCCGGTGATCTACAAGGAAGTGATATTCGTGTATATTTTTAGGGAAAACCAAAACAATTGCGTGTGCAATAGCATTACGTGTCTTTGGGCTTGAAATGATTGAATGAATCAACATAAATATGATGAGCGTCATCGATTTATAGTTCGCGCCTCCTTTTTTATTGTTATATATAACTTCCGAACAATTGTAATGGTCGGTGGTGCAGTGATAATATCGATGGAATCCGACACACGACATGTGAAATTTTGTGTTCGAATCTCGAGACTGATGAAATTTTGAGTTTAAAAAAAAACAAACAGTAATCACTGTTAAATGGCATATCCTCACTCAGAAGCAGTAGTACTATTAAATAAAAAATTGCATCTCATAGACAAAGCAGGTTCTGTTTATATAAAAGAATAGTAGGGCTGTAAAGATGAGTCATGAAAAAAGTAAAATAAAATGGACTCTCAAAGAAACAGTAGGCATTGTTTATATAAAAGAACAGTAGCGCTGTAAAGATGAGGGTCATGAAAAAAACAGTAGTCTTGTAAAAATGAGTCAGATGTTACGAGTCTATGCGCCTAAAATAAGTAACAGAAAAGAGTGAAAAACAGCAAGCTTTGTCAAATTTAACAAATATATTTATTTTCCTAGAATACAAAGTGAAAATCAGAAAAAACAACTTACGGTATGGCGAATTAAATCCCAAAATAATCCAGGAATTACAGACACAAGTCCTGCTAATTTAAAGTCATGAATAAAATTCAGTAAAAGTCCCGAAGAAATCCCAAAACTGAAGGTGTTGATGTTATAGCTATTAGAGTGTTGATGTGTCAACAGTCTTTTGTTGAATCACAGTAATATAATTCCAGATTTGAATATACTATAAAAACCAGTGAATGTGTTTATCCAAGAATTGTATCAGAGCACTTTTGTATTTCCAGAACAAAATAAACACTTGAATTCAATAATTTGAACAAAAAAGATTCCAGCCCAAAACTACTGGTCATAATATATAATACAACTTGATTGTGCTAAGATTTAAATCACGAATGACAAAGTCCTCACAATTCCAAGATTAAATAGCTCTCTACTTGACCTCAGGTCACAATTAGCATTTTATATATATATATATATATATATATATATATATATATATATATATATATATATATATATATATATATATATATATAACCCATTACCTAATGCAAAATAATATTCCAGAATGATCCTGATGTTCACAAAATCAAAACTGTAATCTGTAAAATTCACTTAGGAAACTCCAAAACTTTGACCCAAAGCAACATATTTACCTCTTCTATTAAGAATGATTATGATATTAAGCCCAAACACATAGAGAATAATTTAACTATATATTAGTTGCGTACATAAAATTAAACTTTTTAAAAAGTCAATCAGGTCAAGCAGAAATCAACTCAGTTTTGGACAAGGTCAAGTCCAGCATACAATGATACATTACAATAGCATTGAATGAAATCAAATTTTTAAAAAAGGAAACTAACAAACAAACAATTAAACTAAATATGCATAGCACTTCTCTTCATAAAGAAAAAGAACGATTTTGCACAATAAAGCTTTCTTTTCATTAGAAGTCAAATGTACATGTGGTAAAAAAAAAAACCCATAAGATGAACTTTATGAATGACACAAAGTGTACATGAAACAATATATCTCTATACATGTGAAAGTGCATATGCTATTAAATTGTCTTTTCCCTTGATGTGCATGATGTCAATATTATATTCCTGCAACATCAAACTCGACCTTAATAATCTCTGATTATTGTTTTTCATCTCGCCGATGAAAGTAAAGGGGTTGTGATAACTAAACACAATAATCAGAGAAGGAGCTCAACTAATGTAAACTTCAAAGTGTTGTAATGCCAATATCAAAGCCAAACATTCCTTCTCGATCGAGGAATAATTTCTCTGGTGCTTATTTACTTTCTTAAAAAACATAGCTCAATCGATGATCTACACCATTTTTGTATTCTTGAATCAATACTGCTCCAACCCCAACATCACTTGCATCAACAGATAAGTTAAAAGGTTGATTGAAATTTGGAGCTGTGAGAACCTGTGCACCAATGAGTAAGGCTTTTAAGCTATCAAAAGCCTCCTGACATTTTTCAGTCCAAAGAACCTTGTTTTTCTTACTCAAAAAGTTTGTCAGGGGTTCAACAATATTAGAAAAATTGGAACAAAGCTTTCGATAGTATCCGGCCATACCTAAATATCGCATCAGTTGCTTTTTACTGACAGGCACAGGGAAATCAGAGATAGCCTTGACTTTAGCATCTATAGGTTTAACTTGACCATGTCCCACAATATGTCATAGAAAAGTTACACAAGCACGGCAAAACTCTCACTTTAAGATAAATTGATTGTCAAATTTGCATCAGTGAGTCTGTCAAAGAATTTCCGAATTGTGGCTAGATGTTCTTTCCAGGTGTCGTTGTAGATGATGACATCATCGATGTAAGCATTACAGTTATCTAGACCAGAGGTAATCATATTCATTAAGCATTGAAAAGTACTTGGGGAACCCTTTATCTCGAACGGTATTAATTTATATTGATAGAGTCCATCTGGAGTCACAACTGCCAAATTTTCCTTTGCTCTTTTTCTTAGTGGAATTTGCTAAAATCCTTTCAGAAGGTCAAATTTGGTGACATACTTAGCATTTTTACTTTCATCAATGCAGTCATCGATTCTTGGTAATGGAAATGAATCTTTTTTGTCACACTGTTCATCTTCCTATAATCAGTGAACATACGGAAAGTTTTATCTGGTTTCGGAACAAGTATACACGGTGAACTCCAATCACTTTTACTGGGCTCTATGAAATCGTTCTCCAGGAAATACTGAATTTCCTTTTTCAGGTATTCCTGTTTGAGAGGGTTCATCCTGTATGGGTGTTGTTTCACAGGTTTTGAATCTACAATTTCAACGTCGTGAAAAATTTTGTTTGTCCTCGTAGGTATATTTGGAAACAAGTGCTCATATTCAAATCATAACTGTATAAGTTTATTCCTTTCTTGTTGTTGCAAATATAAAAGTTTCTGGTCCAGATTTTTCATAATTTCCGAATTCCGAAGATTTCTTTACTTAAATCCTCGGTTTGTGGGACAGGAACAACTAAATTAATTGCATGATTTACTTGACTATCTCTTTCAATATACTCCTTTAGCATGTTAATGTGGCAAAATTGTTTTTCTTTTCGCCTGCCAGGAGTATTTATGATGTAATTTATATCATTTACTTTCTTTTCAACCGTGTATGGACCATAATACTTGGCCTGAAGGGGATTTTGTAGAATGGGCAAGAGAGCTAGAACTCTATCACCAGGCTGAAAAATCCTATCCCTTGAGTTTTTATCATATCTTGATTTCATTCTGGACTGAGTAGGGTACATATTTACTGTTGCGAACTCACAAGCCTTTGACAACTTGTACTTAAAATCAGAAAAATAATCAAGAAGATTGAGCTCAGTATCTTCATTAGAAAGAAGTTTCTCTTTCAACAACTTCAATTGTCCACGCACAGTATGTCCGAAAACTAGTTCAAATGGACTGAATCCTAAAGATTCTTGAACGAACAGCAAACAAAAGTAAATGAACGCCTTCATCCCAATCTTTACTAAAAAAAAATATGACCGAATCATATTTTTCTAAATTTGATGAAATCTTTCTAAAATTACTCTACTCTCAGGGTGATAAGAAGAATACTTGAATGTTGGATTCCAAATTCGTACATAACTTGCTGGAAACTTCCAGAAATAAAATTTGACCTTTAATTAGATTGGACAGATTTGGGAAGGCCAAATTGAGTAAAAGAAAACTTTATCAAAGCTTTTACTATTGTTTTAGTTTTAATATTCCTTAAAGGAATATCCTCTGGGAATCTTGTAGACACACACACATTATGGTCAACAAATATTGGTTACCTGACTTGGTCTTAGGTAAGGGATCAACACAATCTACTATTATTCTGCTGGAATTGGCTGCAGATGAGCCTTAGGTATCTTCTGATTGGGTTTACCTACCACTTGACAAATGTGATAAGATCTGCAGTATTTACAAACATCACTTTTAATTTTTGGCCAATAGTAGGGATTTAAGATCTTGTTATAAGTCTTAATGATCCCTAAATGACCAGCCAAGGGAGTTTCATCGGCCGGACTAAGAATTTCCTGTCTGTATGATCTTGAAACTGCAATTTGATAGGCTATTATTCACTGACCACTCGTCACTAGCAGGTCCCTCAGGTGGTCTCCATTTTCTCATAAGAATCCCATTTTTAACGAAATGACAAACAGTTACTTCTGTGGCTTCCGTTTTACAAATGGCCCTTTGAAAGAAACAGAAGATCACAGGTTCATTTACCTGTTTGAAAACAAGTGATTGTCGTTTGTCACCCTGATTAGAATAAAGAGAATGAGTAGTTTAAAGAGGATCACTGTAATCAATACACTTTGATTGATCCAAACGAGGAGTGAAGATGACCTCATCAAAGCCTGACCAATACATGTGTCCGCTAAAGGAAAACTTTCCTGATCAACATCATTCTCAAGAGCTTTCTTTGCCATAGCTATAATAACTGCACAAGCTGGGAATAATCAGGGATTTTTTTTTACAATGGGATCGACGTTCTGATCCAGACAAGGCTTCTCAGTTAGAAGTGGATTAACCACAACCTTATCTCCAGCTAGGTCATTGCCTAGTAATAAATGAATGCCCTCAATGGGTAAAGAAGACACTCTTCCGACTGCCACGGGCCCTGAGACTAAGTCTGATAACAAATTTACACGATGGACATGAATGGTTCATAATTCTCCAGAATAAAATCAGACTGGGTTTTATCAGACCCAACAAATCTGTTGCTTTCAATACATGATCGTGATCTTGACCTCTTAGAAATAAGAACATTTGGAATAGGTCTGTCTTGATTCTTTTGGTCATCTTTGAATTTGTAGCAATCAGAAATAACATGTCCTTTCTTCTTGCAATAGGTACACGGTGGAAGGGATAAGAACTTCTGATCAATCTAATCAGAAAATTAATTCCTTAAAGTTGTGCCAGATTGAAATTTAGAAGGGGTCGTATTAGGCTGAAATATTTAGGGTTTTTTGACCAGACTGCTGAGTGGAAGAGTTACTAAAAACGAAACTGTATAATCTAAGGAATAATTGTCAGCAGTTTCTAAAGTTTCGACCTTATGCTCATCAAGATAGGTCTTAACGTCGCTTTGGACGGAATTCTTTAACTCTTCAAGTAATACGACTTGTCTTAGTTTTTCGTAATCTTGATAAACTTTCTTGGCTGAGCACCACGTATCAAATAAATGCTCTTTTTCTCTTGCAAATTCGACATGAGTTTGTCCAGCTTCTTTTTTATAGTTCCTGAATTTGTGTCGATAAGTTTCAGGGACTAACTCATAACGCTGCTTTAAGATGCATTCCTTAACCAGATCATAGTCAGCACTTTGCTGTACTGACATGGAAGAATAGATGCCTTGGGCGTTTTCAAAAAGTGCATTCTGTAATAATAGAACCCAACCTCTCTTGGCCATTTCGAATTTTCAGCAATTTGTTCAAAATGAGGAAATTATTTACCTACTTCTTTTTCTCTAAAAGGGTGCACTAACCTAATAGTCTTAGTAACAACAAAAGTTGAATTTGTATGTAAAGTGGAGATGTGCTTTTCAATGGCCAGCTCTAATTCTTTTAATCTAAATTGATATTCCCTTTCTTTCTTTTCTATTTTTCTGCGCAATTCTATTTCTTCCTTTTCTTTTTGCATTTGCCTTTGCATCTGTTTCTCTCGCTCCTCTTTCTCCATTGCATTTGCATTTGTTTCTCTCGCTCCTCTTTCTCTAATATTTGTTTTTCTTCTTTCTGTTAACTGCATTTGTCTCTCTCTCTCTTCTTTCTCCAACTGCATTTTCTTCTCTCTTTCATCTTTATCTAATTGCATTTGTTTCTCCTCTTTGTCTTTCTGAATCTCAAGCTTTCTGAATTCTAATTCCACCTTGTATTTTAATTTTAATTCCTTTACTTTTAGAGTCTGATACAGATTTGCTAATCTAATCCAAAGCACTTTTATCCAAAACACTCTTTTCCACCAATTATTGGACCAAAATATTTTTTTTCCTGTCTCGTTAAGGAAGCTTTTGCCTCAGAAAGATCCTATTTTCTGGTAAGCTGAAGCAATTAATCTTTTTTCAAGGAGTTAACTGTTCCTGGGTAGGATTTGAAATAAAGATCTCCATTTTGGTGACATCGTAAAACTTTTGTTAATTTCACTGAAGATTTCTAAAACGTGAAATAATTATACCTGGGATTTAGAAAATTCCGAAAGCGAGGGAATCAACGTTTCAAAAACAATGTTTTCTGAAATATTTTAGAGAAATTCGTGTCCCAAGGACTAGCGTCCAATTTTCTGTTGATAGTCTATGCCCTTAAAATAAGTAATAGAAAAGAGTGAAAGACAGCAAGCTTTGTAAAAGTTAACAATATATTTATTTTCCTAGAAAACAGAGTGAAAATCCGAAAAAAAACAACTTATGGTATGGAGAATTCAATCCCATAATAATCCAGTTCTCAAAGATGAATCGGTACGTGATTATCAGTATTATTCTTATGACGCACGTTATGACGCGTGGAAGAATCGAATTATAAGTTCAGGATACAAGCAGATATTTCTTACCTGCTGAGGCATTTATTGAAGTCGAAGGTAGACTTTTAAAATTAGATAATACAGATTACGGAATTGGTGATCGAGTTGCTTTTGTCAATAATGGTATTATGGCGTTATTCAAAAGTGCCGCATATATGATTGATGGACGAGAGATTAAGATTTGTCATAACGACGTCGACGCTGCCACAACGATACTTGGTCTTGCAAGATACAGCGATCATTACTCAAGATCAGCTGGTCCATCAATGATGTTTGCCAAAGACAATTGATCATCCAGAGCACAGAAATGTAACATTAAATGCAGCTGGGGACGCAGTTGCATTAATGAATGAAAATTTCAACTTGGGATTTGCATCACGCCGAGCAATGCTGGGCGACGATGAAAGATTTTCATGTGCGATTCCACTGTCACACATCTTTGGATTTTGTAGAAATGTTAGAAAGGTTATTTTTGGAGCCAAGCACACAATTGTACTCGTACGAAAAAACACCGACGATGATGCATTATGGCACGCTGAAGGAGCTAACGCAGGTGCAACTGCGGCACTTCATGGTAAAGTAATACTGACAAAATTTTCACTGTGGATGCCAACAATGACATCGTCGTTAATCGAAGAACAAAGGTTACTTTCTTTTATGGACAGCGGCGGTAAATCAACATTGTCATCACTAACAATGACCACAGATAGTGTTGAAAGTAACATTAATGTTTTATTCACATGGCAAATAGCATCACAGCAAGGTGTCTCTGCACCGCGACATATATTTATTACTTTTCAAGATGTTACGCGAGTAAACTCACAAATACGAAGTATTATGATATTTGACAAACTCGGCGTTACTGAAGTTTCTTTGAGAATAAATGGACATCAAGAACCAGCCGAGGATATTTTGTTGAATTTTGAGCAAAACAACGTTGCACGTGCGTATCATCGTTTAATGACGTTCATGGGACGTGATCAAAATGTTGATACTGGTTTACAAATATCTCAGCGGGATTTTACAACGTCGTATCCAATCTATTACTTTTCGCTGGAACACTTGGATTTATCTAGGCAATCTGTCGTTGATATACACTTTCGAGCTCGTGTGACAAGAGGAGCTATTGCTAATTATAGGGCAATCGCAGTTATACTCAGCGATAAGACAATGTTACTTGAAGGTGCTGGTGGCCGCATGAGAGTCATTGATGCGCCAGTACAAAACATGTAATTAGATCCCCTAATTTAAATTAGGATTTAAAATCAGAATGATATTATAAATGTCATATCATCATGTTAGTGTCAATCTAACTCCTGGTCAGATTAAAAAACTGCAGTCGGCATCAGCGAAAAAATGTGGAGTAAAAATATCACTAGAGCGAGAACAAATCGCAGGTGGTCCGAATAAACTATCACTGACAGAACACCAGCTCAAGCATTTCAATACGGCTAAACAATCAAAGACCGGCATACGACTTAATCTTTCTACGGGTGCTGTCAAAGACACCGCCAAGACGGGTGGTATATTTCTGATTCTCGCCGTGTTACCAGCGTTAATAGCCGCTGCAGCCCCAGCCGTTACAAAAGCAGCTGCTTTAGGTGCAGTTGGAACAGCTGCTAAATTGGCATTAAAGAAAGCAACAGGAAAAAGAATAAAAAAAAAAAAATAGGAAAGGGTCTGAGACTTCCAGGAACCCGGTGCGGGAGCGAATTAAGAATTCCAGGGACTCGTTGATTTTCCCGTTGTCTAATTTTGATTTACTCGATGCTGCTACACGATTAAATATAAAAAATTTCAGAGGTGTTTTTATGCGTGATCAATTATCACACAAACCAAACTCGATTGAAACCGGTATCATTAATCTCGATGGAAGTTCAGGCCGAGGTACTCATTGGGTTGCATACGCGATTGATCCACGTGGAATTATTTATTTCGATTCGTACGGACTGGCACTACCAAAAGAATTTTTAAAATATGTTAATAGACTTCAAAATATTCCAGTCTGGTATTCAACGCTACCAACACAAATATTAACGGATCCTCCAATATGCGGCCGTGAAGCACTGGCGGTACTTGATGCTGTATCAAGATAAAAAAATAAAAAAATAAAAAAATAAAAAACACCTCATAAAACTGTACATGAATACACGAGTTCTGTTTTAAATAATTGCTAATCATATAATGGTTGATATTTACGGAAGATCAGCTAAAACTAAACCCCAACAAGCACCAGGTGAAGATTTACTCAAGCGAGTAACAAGGCAGATAAATGATGAATTATCTGACCTGCTCAATCTTGCCAACGTTGATCCAAATGAACTTGTTGTATTTCAAAACCGTGAAGGAAAATTGAAGACGAGTAATATTTCAATCAACGATATTATTATTCGTAATCGATTATCTCGAGAAGGTCTTATTGCTGTATATGACAAAGAGGGCAAACTTGTTCCTAGTGTTGTTACTCCGTCGTCGATCCGAGATATCATAAGTGAACGAGTTTTAAAAATCGGTGATGTAATGAACGGCATTCTTAACATGAACAATAATAAAATTACCAACGTTGGAGAACCAACAGGTAATCTTGACGCTGCAAGAAAAACATATGTATACCATAACAATATTCCGATGACAACTTCGTTGTCTACGATCGATGATGGAATGACCGCATTTAGAACTGAATTTTTTAATCATGTACAACTGTTTATGAATTTTCGCAGAAACGTAAACAGAACCACTAATGAATTTTTTGGAAGTCCACCAACCGTTGATATTCAACTCGCAGACGTTAACAGGAAACTCAATGATATTGTCAGTGGAATTCCTAATATCGTTCAAAAAACTAATCTGATTAAAATTCCTCACACGCAGATTAACAATATAGTATACACAGTATCAGGATCGTCAACGTGGACACCAAGCGATAACACTATCAAACATACCGCGGAAGTAACTGGCGTGTACAGGCTGTCCGTGTTCAGCTCTGCAAAATTTAGGATATTTACTACATTTCCATGGCGTTATTCAATCGATAATTTTTCTGGAACTGTATCTGTAGTGTTTATGTTGGAACCATCTGATAAAAAATTAACCTTGGCGTCTTACTGGTGGTGTCTGGAATTTGTCGCCGAAACACCTCAATTAAGTACTTGATAGAAATATAATGATAGACGTTCAAAAATACAGATACAATCAAGTATGTGCGTGTCAAATTAAACTAAAAAATGTTATTGACGATTATACAATAAAAGTAAAAAAATATCGAAGACGCGTGGTTGTCGTTGACATAGTTGTCTATTCAGTTTCTGCCCTCATTGCTGGAACCGGTGTAATATTATCAACAATAACAATGACCGCGCCTGTAGTTGTAACGATTATCATTTCATCCGCAACAACTATAGCGGGTATTTTTAATATTATTACAAAGAAGATAGATACATGCACAAACACAAAATTACACGAGTATGTGGTAAAATTACATACAACAACAACAGCATATTCCAAAATATCATAATTGATTTCGTCGTCGTTCAACTATGGCAAAATATCCGATGAAGAATTCAGCACGATGGTAAAAATTTACAATGAAGTATTTGACGAAAGTATTGAAGAAATCAGGGATTTAGAATAATAATAGTATAATAATGACAACGTCGCTGACTGAGTCCTTGACTATGTCACGGGTATTACTACAACAAATCGTCACTAATACTGCTCCGGTAAGAACTACAATGACATCAGCGAGTTCAGCTAATCCTGATTCAGTATTAATTTTCCGACCGCAATTCCAGCAAAAGAAATTGCATTAGCGCAATTACGGGTTTATTATAGTTGGCCAAATCTTAGGTCAAAATCATTCGGTGGACTACAACCAAATAATTCATTAGTATTTGCAAATAAAAACAAACCCGATGGAACTCCTGATTGGCAAGTAGTCAGTATTCCAACGGGCAGTTATAAGATAGAACAGATCAATGAAGAATTCCAGCGCAGAATTAAATCCATTACAAGAAAAGAATCAAAGATAGCCATTATTGTTCATGAGCCAACGCTGTCATCCGCGATAGAAATATATTCTCCGGATGATGCTGTGGACATATATCAGAGTTCAATCAGATCAGTATTAGGAAGGCTTGAAGTCCCACCGGTTTATTCTGGTCCACCAGAACCACGACCAGATGAATTTCTCACAACTGAGCAAAAATTATTAAAATTCCAACTTATCGAAATGATGTTCTGTGGACCATTAATAGATTTTTCACTGATGGTACAGAACGTATTCCTGATCTGGATAGACCAGAAGGAGAATAGGATCTGGACAGATACATTGCCAATTATATAACCCTGAAGTCCCACCGGTTTATTCTGGTCCACCAGAACCACGACCAGATGAATTTCTCACAACTGAGCAAAAATGTATTAAAATTCCAACTTATCGAAATGATGTTCCGTGGACCATTAATAGATTTTTCACTGATGGTACAGAATGTATTCCTGATCTGGATAGACCAGAAGGAGAATAGGATCTGGACAGATACATTGCCAATTATATAATCCGGGACATGGCAGATGAATTTAGCCGGATATTTACCAATATTAAAAATTTAATCGCTGATTTGATACAATATTACAGTGATGATGTAAAAAGGAATATCATAGAATCAATCCAACATCTGAATCAAATATTAATTGATGTCGATTATATTAAACACGTTCGGCGGAACGTATAATTAAGATTGTTTACGAAAGCGAATATAAAAGACATAAAATCAACGATTTAAAACAACCAATGATTGATTTTATCACAAATAATTTTCCAACAATCCTTGAATCATGGAGAAAAATAGCCCCGCCGCAAAATATTCTCAAATACAATAATAATCCATACATCGAAGGTCGCCATGTCTCGACGGGCATCGTTAAAATTACTTCAACAATCGCAGTCAATCTAGTATGTGATATCATTGATTGCAGATATCAAGTTGACGCTGAAAAATCCAATCAAGCCAACAAGGATACATTCTGTATTCATTTACCCCTCAAGTACCCCCAGGCTATTTGATTGTATCAGAACCAATCAACGTTGTTTATCGAAAATGTCATAATCCACTCTTATCGCGGATACATTTCAAACTTACTGACCAGACTGGACACTTGTTGGACCTTAGGTCAGAGATGTTAAATATAAATCTGTATTAGCGTTCGTAGAAAACACCAAGTAAAAAAATATCTATCAATGATTTTTTTTTTTACCGATGATTTTATCCTTGACTTAGTCAAGGGTCAGAAATGAATTATCTTTCTTGTCTCAGTCCGTAACAACGTCCGTGACATTGTCACGGGTGACACCATTGGTTTCGTTGTCAACGTCACTACAGTCACTTTCACCATCGGTGTTAATAGCACCGGAGTCACACTCGTCGCTATCTTTCGCCAGTAACTCTTCTGCAACTTCGTTCGCGGACATAATATCTCTCAACTGTTTTATACGAGCGTGTACAAGTATTTTTGTTTTGTATTCGTGAGATAAATCTGACCTAACCTTTTCGATGTACCATGAAAGGGGAACAAATAATTTCACCTGCGTATCTGTAATTTCCGCCAGCGATTGTAACATCGCCTGTTGGATTAACTTCATGAATCTATAATCGGAGGGTAGCGTATATCTCTTTTCGGATTTGCGAAATTGTAATGATTCAAAATCAGGCATATTTTTTTCAGGATTAAGTTCATGAGATATTTTTATGCAGTCTTGTTGTAATTGCTTAATAGCAACAATAATAGCATTAATATTTTCATGATTCATTATATAATATATATTTCTTTAAATAAAAATATATTTATGAATTAATATCAATATAAATAATATAAAAAAATATTTCTGAATTAATAGAAATAAAAATATATTTCTGAGTAAATATAAAGATACATTCCTGGATTAATATATTTCTGAAAAAATATAATATAATATAAAAATATATTTCTGAATTAATATAAATATAAATAAATAAAAATATTATTTCTGAATAAATATTATGTTTGAATAAATATAAATATATACATATAAATATAAATATATATATAAAGATATATTTCTGAATAAGTATATATATATA
>JAECUM010003254.1:0-23454 GCA_016617855.1 Megalonaias nervosa | reverse complement strand
TATATATATATATATCCTTTCAAAAAAAAAATATTACTATATTTTCTCTCTACTCCTCAACCCTGTCTTGCATAAGCCTTCACAGTTTTAACACACCATCAAAGAAACACAATATTTTTTCTTCCAAATTACGAGAAAGAAATAAGTAAGGGGATAGACGATGGAGGAGGAAGAAAGCAAGAGGAGAGAAAAGGAGAACACAGAGGAAAGGAAGGGTACTACTGCAACCAACGAAAGTAGAAATAACACCAACCAACTAGCGAACAGAAAACCAAAGCACGGACTTTCAAATAAAAATAGAACCCTTTCCCCTCCCCTTTTTTTTTTCTTTCCCGGACAAGCGAAAGGTAGCTGGCTCGAGAGACAATTCCACCTCGTAAGAAGGTATTATTGTCTGCCAAACTCGAACAACTACTGGCGATTTCTGGGACCCAAAACAGGTACTAGGAAAAATATACTAGCAAACACCTGGGTGGAATCCTTCAAGCAACAAGCCTGTGTTGTCAAAAGATTTTCCACTACAAAGTCCTCTTGCCCACCTTTTCTTTTTCAGGAAAAGCGATGGCCTAATACGGACCCAAAACAGGTGCTAGGGAAAACAAACTAGCAAACATCTGGGTGGAATCCTACAAACAACAAGCCTGTGTTGTCAAAAGATTTTCTACTACAAAGTCCTCTTCCTTTTTCCGGACAAGCGAAGGCGAAATAATTTTTTTCTTCTTCCGGACAAGCGAAAGGTAGCTGACTCGAGAGACAATTCCACCTCGTATGAAGGTACTATTGTCTGCCAAACTCGAACAACTACTGGCGATTTCTGGAACCCAAAACAGATACTAGGAAACATATACTAGCAAACACCTGGGTGGAATCCTTCAGGCAACAAGCCTGTGTTGTCAAAAGATTTTCCACTACAAAGTCCTCTTGTCCACCTTTTTTTTTCCAGACAAGCGATGGCCTAATACGGACCCAAAACAGGTGCTAGGGAAAACAAACTAGCAAACACCTGGGTGGAATCCTACAAACAACAAGCCTGTGTTGTCAAAAGATTTTCCACTACAAAGCCCTCCTCCTTTTTCAGGACAAGCGAAGGCCTTTTTTTTTCTTCTATTCCATGAAGTACTTCCTTTGGATATTGAAGACCTCTTTCGATAAAAGCTCTATCCACACAAAATCAAACAAGATCCTTTGGTTCCACCATCAAAATTAACACCTATCCTTAGCAAGGCGTGACACTAACAAACATGGGAAGGCTTACACCCAGCAGATTGGTCCTATTTAGAACGAAAATGTACAATCTGTACCCAAAATACCAACTACTATAGTTACGAGTAATGAAATTCTAAAACTCATACATTAGGACAATTGCACAGGTGACTTACACTCTATTGGCGATAGGGTTGTACACTAGTACAACTGGACTAAATTTGACCAATCAAGTGCGGCCTGGTGTTTCAGTGCGTAAATTAATTGAACGATCCCGGGGTGCGCTTTGCCCCTCCTTTGTGTGCGGGGCGGTTGGTTGTAGGTGTGCGGTGGTGCCCTGTGTGTTGTTTCGTGGCGCCCTCCTGGGTCCCTCTCCTCCTTTTCCTCGGCCAGACATATAACTAAGAAGTGCGACCATCGCACATAAACCCGGGATTGTAATGGCACCATTCCTACAATCCCGACCAATTAAAAATTTCGACTCTCGAGAATTAACCAGTCGCGAAAGCTCTTAGATAGCATATGCGACCTAAATCCTTTATTCATTCATTCTAGCTTTACAATTTATCTTACATATTCATTAAAACATAGAGATGCAAAACAAATACAATACTGCATAATGCAACGTAACAGTGACCAACTTCAAGAGGAATGCAGCCCATTCTGAAAAGAAACCAAATAAAAATGGCATATAGCTTTATAAATAAAGCTGACTTAACAGTGATGGCATAACACGCATCACCATGTTCTTAACCCTCAACTGCCCAACTAGAATATAAGCAAAATGCCTGGAATAAACAAACAGGAGTGAATGGCTCCAATGCAGAAAGCTCTCATGAAGACGAGCTATCTTAGCAGAACTGTAATAGGGGTCTCCCACAACTGCATCAGATACATATCAATTATACAAAATATATCAATTTCTTTCTTTTTCTTCCTTCCTCATACAACTTCTACACAAACAGACGAAAATTTGGTAAGGTGAACCCCGTCACCACCCCTTGAACCCAAGCAAATTACAAAGTTTAGCAGTGTCACTGCATGACATGTCCCAATACAGATAGCAAACCAATGAACCAATATAATACACTACGATGTATTATATCCAAACCAAGTAAGCATGGTATTATGACAAAACCAAGCCAATATGTTTCCCATCACGTACGCGTGATGGAAAATGTCAATCCCATAAAGTGCCATGGCACTTTATATAAAAAAATACTAGGCTCAATCCCAAAACAAGTACCAAGGCACTTTCAATTTAAAACTTAAGACCAACAAGCAGCGTTTTCCATTACGACGGCGCGATGGAGAATTTCAATCCTAAAATCAACGCCAAGGTGCAAAAAAATTCTGAACATAATTGGATAACAGTATGCTAAGGCATACAGAACAACAGGAACACATAACGCAACACATGCACGCATAAACAAAAATACGAAACACTTAGACTCATTATTTATTTTCAACATTTAATTATATTTTGGCTTAAATACAAATATTCCAAATTCATTTACACAGATAGGTTTAGATAAGGAAAACAACTACAATCAATTTGATCTAGATAAAGCTGTCCGAACGACAAAAAGGGGAGCTAATACAACAAAACACTCACCAAATAGCACGACAAAAGGACAAAACTGACTCTCGCAAAGTTACTTCGCGATAATACCTGATCGGGATCCAAAGAGAGGAAACCAACCCCGGGACTTAATGGTCGGGGGGGGGGGGGGTAATACTATCCTAAGTTCCAAGCAAGGGAGGATAGAAACCAAGCCCACTGCCAGACCAGACAAAGGGAAGGGAGTATAACCCCACCAAGCTTATTTAGGGATAATAAAACTCAAGAATTTGATGAACAAAACATAAAGCAACCCTGACCAAATTATTTATGTACTATCTTATTAATTTCAAAACACAAAAACATGTAACACTTATAGGGAGGACAGGGGAGACCTACACCAAAACACACATCTTTCTGAAAAACAGGGTGTCACTTCTAAGCCCTAACCAGCTAGATATGCTGGGACGGGGCTAAGAGGTGTCAACAAGATTATGATATCGCACCATCGGTCTTCGAAAGTATTTACCTAGGGCAGTTACTATACATTCATCATCTGACCTTTCAATTGGAAGAAATTTGCTCATAATTAGATGTCATTCCTTGTATTACAACATGGGACAATAAATTGGACATTTTAGGTCATCGAACATTTAGATAACTTTTGTGCGTTTTCTTAATTTCTTTTCTGCCCAATGTTTCCAACTCCTTTTCAGCTAAAGGCGATTATTTCCCTTGCATGTTCTATTTGCTATTCTAATTCTGAATTCATATTTGTATTCACATTTCTTCACAGAACTATAAGGCACAGCTACTGTTATTAGTTAGGGTATGTCACTTTCGATTTTATCTTGAGGAAAGCCTAATTCGTTTTTCAGCTTGTTTTGATCCATCTATATGATGTAAAATGGCAGAAATTGGTGAAGTTGACTTTTCATATAACCTGTTTTATTATTGAAATGGACTACTCAATCTACATCCTCTGTACATCTTTCTCCAACCACAGGAGTCTGCAGTTTTATCAATAAAGCACGACAAAATTTCTGACAACATGAAATCACCTTATCGGTATTATAATTTAACACAAGGAATGCAAGCGTGACCACAACCCTCCGCTCGATTCGACTTTTCTCAAGCGTCTTTTATCGCTTCAGAATCGCAAGAAGACTGAAAAACTACACATATCCATTCAAAAAACAATAACGTACCAACGCATAACTCTCGGACGACAATCGCATGAATCCAATCCGGCGAATTAACCTTTATTTTCACCATTACGGTCACAAACCCTGTAAAACACAACTCATTACAGGAAGTAGCCCATTTCTACCACGGGCTAAATAACGTCATGAAATTAATTTTACAACATAAAATGTTTAACTTGTTTTTTATTTCAGATTGTATCATTTGATAATTTTTGTATAAATTTCCAGAACAGAAATGTGTAGTTAAAGTTCGGATAGTACAAATAACGGTTGATGACGTCATCACATTTCAAATATTAAAGCCTAGACGGGTGCTGGACCCGGAAGATTGAAAAATGTGTTTGATCGACTTTCTAGAGGTTGCCACCTGGTAAGATCATCTGTTGTACTGAGTTTTTTGCATAACAGAAAATGATAGTGAAGAAGAAAATATTATACTTGTATGAGAGATGTACTATTTATGATGATGATGATGATGATGATGATGATAGAGAGAGAGAAAAGAATGAAGAATAGGAAAGGAGAAAAGCTGTTGCTTTATTCCACTGATCACAGGAGTCTGCAGTTTTATCAATAAAGCACGACGAAATTTCTGACAACATGAAATCAGTGTGTGTGTATGTGTGTGTGTGTGTGTGAGAGAGAGAGAGAGAGAGAGAGAGAGAGAGAGAATAGTTGTGACGGAGAAAATCAATACGTAATACGATACGTTACAATTAATGACGATGCGAGACAGAACAAAATGATTCTTGTATGGTTTACCGATGATGATGATGATGAGAGAGAGAGAGAGAGAGAGAGAGAGAGAGAGAGAGAGAGAGAGAGCAAAGGCTGATTATGAATGAAGAAATTACTTATCTTTAGCATTTATTGTAATACTGACGTTAGAGAGATACAAATGATACTTTACCTGATAATTATACCAATGATGATGATGAGGTGAAAAACATGGTGGTGGTGAATGATAAAAAAAGGACCGCGAATGATAAATTTATAATGTATGACGATGAGAAAACGGTCTCTGAGTCAACCTTACTTGTGCCGGGAAAGCATCTTATGAGCAAAGAAACAAGAGATGACCTCAACTCTTCCCTGATGGGTTTTATATCACTATGCCACCAACATGTCGGATGTGACAGGGCCATCAATCCAGGATTTTTCAATTCTGACCTGATAGAGAAATTCTTCTGTCAACAGAGAGGCGTCAAGAATGGGTTAAACACAAATCCAACAATACAACAATATGGACCGTCCGTAAACAGCATTTGTCTTGGGCAAATAACCGTGTCTTCCAAATCGAACTCTAGTTTGAAGGCTTCATTTTTCTCTGCGACAGTACCATGTGCTTTGAATGCCAAATCAAAATCGGTTAGAAAAGCTAAACTTCGGGTATAAGTACATATATATGAGTGACTTGTAGAAAAAGATCTGTTTATGAATTGATCAAACGATCAAGTGTGACAATGATATGAATTTCACAAATATAATTCTTGTGAGTTAAGTGTCAATATTTGTATGTCATTTTGTGGCGGTGCGAATTTGTAAAGTACTACACAGGTTAAGAAATAATTATTGAATGTAAGTAGTCACTGTTTATCATTAGTTTGTCTTGATGTTAGGATAGACTATATACTTTTATCTTGTTATTTTGTTTGTGTTCTGATAAATATTTTCATCAGTTCTAATATTACTATTGATTTTATATCTCTTGATTAACATGTTAACCAGTCGTTGTATGTTCTATGGAAGCATTATTTGTTTACAATATTCATAATTTAAATCTTACATAAAGATAAGAATAAAAGGTTATAAAACACAAAATGTCTCAGAGTTTCATGCACTCTTGAAAGCACATACACACACACACACACACACTCTCACACTCTCTCTCTCTCTTCTATTTCTCGTTACTTATCCAAGGTAGTAGGTCTTGTAACACAAATTAAACTAAACAACACAATAATTCATAAACAAGAGTTTTACGACTGGACTGGTCGATATCAATGAAAAGTGAAAAATGTTAGATGAAATATTGGTAAATGCCAATATTGTGGTGTAGTGCATTGTTAAGTCTACGTTCAACTATCGTGGTAACGCTTATCTGTAAAGTATCAGGATCATATTAAATGCGGAGCAGTTGCTTCAGGGCTCCCACCCCGCCTAGGGCCCCGCAACACAGTGAAATTGGGAGACGGTGGGTTGGAAATTACTGCAGGGCATCTACCACCCGATTCCAGACTTGCCTGTAACTCTCTATCACTGATGAAAAAAAAAATGAATCATAAACTAGTAATATTATATCAAACGCTTACTGTAAAACATATGTTTTGCCACATCCACATTGTCCAGTCAGTAACAAATTGTGTCCATCCTGGGCACATCTGACAGCACTATACTGTTCAATGCTGAGGTCGTCCATTGTTTTCTGGCAGGTGCTAATATTAGTATCAGGATGGTGTTCTACGCGCACGGCGTTACAGTTAAGTACCAACGTAAAACGAGGTTGCACATTTTCCTTAAGTTTTATATGAAAATATCTTAAAGGTCCCATATCCAGGTAACATACATGTTCATGAAACATACGTTGCTTATTTCTGCATAGGTAGATATGAGAGAGAGAGAGAGAGAGAGAGAGAGAGAGAGAGAGAGCGGTGATTGAAGAACAAGAAATATTTGTGGAGAAGCGCAAACTTAAACAGATAAATGGACTACGACATTAGCTTATCTTTAAAAATGATAGATAAGTGCTTTCCCAATAGAACGCACACAAGCCGGATGAGGGTGGCCTTGATTTCGGGAACCCGTGCATTATTTATCAGACTCTGTACCAACTGGGTCACAGTGGCACACACACACACACACACACACACACACACACACAAGAGAGAGAGAGACAGACAGACAGACAGATGATGCAGGTAACACAAAATACTAAAATTATCAGGATTAATGTGTATACAATGCCAGGAGAGTCTGAACGCTATCAGTAACTGTATGTATGCATTCATGTATGTGCAGAGTGAGAGCATTTTTTTTTTTACAACTTTTGAAAATAGTAGTAATATAATACTGTAAATAACATTTTCATGATGCATTCATTTTTCTGAGCAAATTTAACTAATTGACGGAGTCCGCATTATTAAATTTACCTAGTATTAAAAGAGAACCGATTCTGCGCCGTGTTCGGAACGAATATTAGACCCTAACGCGTATTCACTGCAGGGTAGAAACTGGTAGAAATGGGCTACTTCCTGTAATGAGTTCTGTTTTACAGGGTATGTGACCGTAATGGTGAAAATAAAGGTGGATTGCCTATATGGTATCACGGTACCAATTGTTTTTCCATAGACCTTAACGCTAATATTTGGGGAAATAAATATATCTTCTATCCTAACTGAGCGTGCATGTCACACACTTTTCTAGAGAGCAGTGTTAGATTGTCAATTTGACAAGGACAGAACCAGGTACTCCATTGCATTTAAGAGAGATAACTGATGGAACTAGACGGGTAAGAGTTATCTAGTCACACCAGACACATTTTCAGTCATGTGTACCACATTTTAAAAAAATCATAAAATACACAAAATGTTATACCTATAGCCAACCTTAATTTTTTCAATAATCTGTGATATAGCTTGGGACTGTACAAGTAACAAGTGTACTTAGTCTCTCTTGTCAAAAACAAGTTTATGAGGTACTAAGCTGTGTCTTATATTAATGTGTATGTAATTGTCTTTGAACAATTTCAGCTGCTGTTTCATACTTGTGCTTTACTACCAAACTACATTTTGTAAATAAAATCACTTGTTTTAACTATGAGTTGTGTTTTATTCATATCAGCACTTATTGAACTTGACATGGGTGATATGGGATAAATCCCATTATATCATATTATGTAATAACTAGGTCAAAGTTCAATGTACCAAATAGTATGTACCTCTTCTACTTCAGAAAGTACAATTCACCTAAAATAAAGGACTTTATATTTGTTTGGTAGATGCCGAACTTAACATCAGAGACAGGTGGACATGACCCAATCTTATTGTAAAGTATAAGCTATCAACACTTTACACTGTCTGCAGATACATGAGGTCACTAACCCCCAGTCCTCACACAAAGGTCAACCTACCCATCCTCTTTGTGACCCAAATAGAAAGCTTCCCTCCTTTGTGTAGTGAAAAAAATTTATGCAATAAGCCAATCTGTTACCAAATACAGTAGATCACAACTTCTAAGATCACAACTTCTAAGTGGTTATGTTGGATTTCGGGTGAAATCTGGGGAATAAAATACAGAAAATGTCAAGATAAACAATAAGTATAGTGAGTCAAATGGAATTAAAACAGGAGGAAGGTGTGTATCTAAAAGGGAGATGTAGCTTATGATAAAGGAATTAAAGGAGACAAAAGCAGCAATGAGAAAAATGAGAAGTAAAACTTTGATGACCTTACCTTGGACAAACATATGGAGGCAGTGCCCCATAGGTCCAAGGACAGTCCGAAGGCACCTGTGCTATAACATCCCTTACAGGCACCAAATTTCAGGTGAAGTGGTGTTCATTCCCATCTAATATAAAAGGGTGAATAATTTAGACAATATAGACGCATATAATTTATATTTCTTCTACATAAGAAATTAACAAATATGGGCTTCAGTTAGGCAGAAAAATACCTGAACCAAACAAAACATATTTTATCAGCTTTTAAACTTGTACACTTTACTGTGAGAAATTATTAAATTGCTTCTACTTACATTTGCATCAAGACTGAGGGCTAATATAATACTTCACAAAACTTCTCTTTATTTTCATAGCCAATCACTGAAAATGCGAGTTTTTATTTCTTGAAATGTTATGTCTGGTGTAAGGGAGATAACTGAATGATATACATAAGGTGTGGTATTTTTATTTTCTCCAATATATTAATCATGTAATATAGATGAGTTCATGAACACATGTATTAACTTCAATGCAATTAATTTATTCAAAAATACATTATTGATAAGTAAGAACCTAACACTCAGGCTTCTGTATGTAGTTGAGACCTTAAGAGTGATGTAATTTTGTTTTCTGAGATGAGGAGGCTGTTTTATTTCACATAGTTCATGTTCTCTACAATGCCTGTATGTGGAGTGCAGCCTTCCATAAACATGCAGATATGATCTTATGCCAATTTTGGATTCTTGCGATGGGATGCAAAGTTTGAAGAACAGTGTGGATTTGACTGGAAGGAATTGGCAATATGTGACTTATATGGTTATCACTCAATAATGTTTGACCTGATATGGAATATGCACAAGAACAGCTGGACAGAAATAAATAGAATTAATTGAAAGTCAATAGTAGGTTATAATTGGGCTTATACATGTGTCAATAGGAAATGCTGACTTAAAGAAGCTGCTTTTGTCTGTTGGTATTCCCTACTACTACAAAAGGGAATGCAAGAGAACTTATCTAAATAAACTGCATGAACAATTTAAGGCAGGAAAGTGTACAAAAATGGACAATTAGAGCAGGACAATTAAAATCAAAGCGGGAAAAAATACAATATCTTTAATAAAATTACCTAAAATTACTCATAACAGAATATCCTATATGATACAAGTGATCTATCTACAAGTGAACCTAGAGTGTTCTCTATCTTGGTTTATGGCAGGCCTTACAAAAACAAGATAGTTGTTTTTTATACATGGTTTATCATGTTTTGCAGGTAAAATAGTCAATATTTGGCCAAAATCAACTATATTATGTTTACATAACTTACTTCGTTGCATGTATGCCAATCTTGGAGCTCACTACAAAAACATAAAGCCATCAGGCAATACAAGTCTATGTCTGTCATAGCTATAGTTATCAAAAGCCCCCATCCAAAGTCAACTTGTGCTATTTTCTGAAGATTTCTTACATTTTATTCTTAAAAGACTGTCAATATTTGACAAAAAATGTTCAGCATCCATTTGTTTTCCAACATCAAACTAGTACAGTTCATAAATGCCGCCCACATGTATGCGTTTCTATGGAAACACTGTGAGGCTGTTCTTTCCTTTAGGTATCACGGTACCAATTGTTTTTCCATAGACCTCAATGCTAATGTTTTGTGAAATAAATATACTTTCCATCCTACCTCAGCATGCATGTCACACACTGTCATAGAGAACAATGTTAGTTTGTCAATTTGACAAGGACAGAACCAGGTACTCCATTGCATTTAAGAGAGATAACTCTGATGGAACTAGACAGGGGTAAGAGTTATCTAGTTACACCAGACACATTTTCAGTCATGTGTACCACATTTTAAAAAAATCATAAAAAATACAAAATGGGATCTAGATATGAATTAACATAATCTCACATGTTGCCAAGAGGCTCAACTTTTTTAAGCCTAACAAAAAGTACAACTCTTACATAATGCACCAATCACGGCTAGTGTTGTTGTTTATTTCTGAATACAATGTTCCCTACACCGTAAGCTCCGCCGACCTGGGCTTGTACAATTGGTACCGTTATACCATATGAGTCACTCTAAGAAATAAAGTCTTGGAAGCAACACACTTGTCTGTCCCAATATACACATCTAACTTGAGATAGTTTATAACAAGAAACAACATGATGTCAGATGATTTTAATAAATATTATGACAATAATATAACAGACGGCAACACTGTTACATAAAATTTATCTAATGATGCGTTAGAAACTCCCCAACAAGCTCCTCTTTTGTATGTTACAAGTTTATGCTCTTAAAATAAGTAACAGAAAAGAGTGAAAAATGAGAAGAAAGAACTTACAGTATTGGGAATTAAATCCAAAAATAATCCAAGAATTAAAGACACAAGTCCTAGTAATAAAAAGTCCTGAATAAAACTCAGTTCAAGTCCCGAAGAGATCCAAAATTGAAGGCGATGACGTGTCTGTTATGGTCTGCGAAGTGCTTATGTGTCAACAGTCTCTTGTTGAATCACAGAAATATTATTCCAGGTTTGAATTCAGTATAAATTCCAGTGAATGTCTTTATCAAAGAATTTTATCAAAACGCTTTTGTATTTCTAGAGAAAATAATCACTTAAATTTAATAATTTGAAGAAAAGAAAATTCAGCCCAATCTGGTCATAACATAATACAACTTGAAGTGCTAGATGTTAAAGCACGACTGGTAAAATCCTCACAGTCGCAAGATAATATAGTTCTCTGCCCGACCTCAGGTCACAACCAGCACCCTCCTAAGACGACTATTACCTAAAGGTAATAGTCGTTTTAGGAGGGTGCTGGTTGTGATCTAATGAGCTTTCTTTATTTACAACGCAATAGCCTACAAAATTCACTTAGGAATCTCCAAAACCCTGCCCCTGATCGACATATGTACGCCTTCTTGTTTACCTGAATAATAATCCTGATAATAAGCTTATACACATAGAGAATAATGAAGCTATTATTAGTTGTTACATAAATGAAATAAAATAAAAATAAAAAAAGTCAATCAGGTCAAGCAGAAATGGACTCAACTTTGGACAAGTTCAAGTCCAACAAACAATGTTACATTACAATAATATGTAATGAAATAAAAAAAAAGTTAAACTAACAGACAAACAATCAAATGAAATATACATAACATGTAGGTGTAGTGGATCAGTACAGACAATTTATTGAACACAATTTAAGCATGGATTAAACACTGTGTAAATTAATTAATCGTTAATTAAAGACTAAAATGTAAGACTGTATTTCCAATATGTAGGCAATGATTCCATACAAGAATAAACTAAATTAGATAATATCAACTAACTCTATAGCAAGGCAAATAGGTGTGAATTACTTTTTCAAAACTTTAGGCTGTTGAAAACGATAAAAATCAGATATACCCTCGGAGCCTACTGTTCAACAAAGGCAGCAAATAAAAGTTCAGCTTGAAAGAATTGTTAGTGTTATTATATTAAGTGCGCTGGAAGAAGAAATTGTTTGTGCTTTGTGGATTTAACGACATTTGTTCAGCGCATGATAGGCTACATGACAGCTAGTATTTTGTGAAGGAAGAATCCAGAAAAAAAAACCCGCACCAAGGTGAGATGTCAATGATCTGTAAAGGTGCGTGCCTTAGACCACAAGGCCACCCAGAAGAAGAAATAGTATTTAGAAATTATGTCGACGGAGTTGAAGCAGCTGAATTAAAAATTAATTAATGAAATGAGACATTGAAATGTATCGCAGATAGAAGAGATACAGCGTGAAAAAGGTAAATTTAAAGAACTGTTGTATAAAAATTAAATCAAAAGAGCACAAATAGTTGGACATTTAAAATATTCAGAAAATAACTTCAGAGAAAATGTCAATAACATAAATATCAAATTAAGATATAAGGTACTATTATTTTACAGATATATGATTGACAGCAGCTTCTCTTTGTATAATTATAGAACGGAGGAGCAAGTGGTGGTAGTGGTTGTAGTGGCGACAAAGGTAATACAGATACATGCGTTGCAAAATTAAACAAGGAATGAGAAATACTGACAACTATTGTATTTGTTTTTATTAGTTACAAGAGCAGCATTATCACTGCATGGTAACGTTAGCAGTGCAGTAAGATAGTTTGTAAATCAGTATCATTGCATGGTAAATTTAGGAGTACAATAAGATGTCTTTTAAATCAGTATCACTGCATGGCAACGATGGCATTGCAATTAGCTGTCTTTTAAATCAGTATTACTGCATGGGACCGTTTGCATTGCAATAATCTGTCTATTAAATCAGTATCGCTGCCTTGTGACGTTAGCGGTTTAATAACTTGGATTGTAAATCAGTATCACTACATGGTAATGTTATGAGTACAACAAGCTGTCTTTCAAATCAGTATCATTGCATGGTAACGTCAGCAGTGCAATAAGCTGTCTTTAAATCAGTATCACTGGATGGTAACGTTGGTATTGCAATAATCTGTATATAAATCAGTATCACTGCTTGGCAACGCTGGCATTGCAATAATCTGTATATAAATCAGTATCATTGCATGGTAACGTTTGCATTGCAATAAGCTGTTCTTTAAATCAATATCACTGGATGGTAACGTTGGTATTGCAATAAGCCGTATATACATCAATATCACTGCTTGGCAACGTTGGCATTGCAATTAGCTGTCTTTTAAATCAGTATCATTGCATGGTAACGTTTGCATTGCAATAAGCTGTTCTTTAAATCAGTATCATTGCATGGTAATGTTAGGAGTACAATAAGCTCCCTTTTAAATAAGTATCTCTGTATGGTAACGTTGACATTGCAATAAACTGTCTTTTAAATCAGCATCACTGCATGGCAACATTGGCATTGCTGTCTTTTAAATCCGTATCACTGCATGGTAACGTTAGCAGTGCAATAACATGACTTGTAAATCAATATCACTGCATGGTAACGTTAGCAGTGCAATAAGCTGTCTTTACATCAGTATCATTGCATGGTAACGTTAGCATTGCAATAAGCTGTCTTTAAATCAATATCACTGCATGTCAACGTTGGCATTGCAATAAGCTGTCTTTACATCAGCATCACTGCATGGTAACGTTGGCATTGCAATAAGCTGTCTTTAAATTGGTATCACTGCATGTCAACGTTGGCATTGCAATAAGCTGTCTTGTAAATCAGATGGGAAGATTGTTTCTGTATTAGCTGATCATATTATTTTGTTTTACTGTAGCATTTATCAGTTTGTCCTTTGTAGTTCTGGTCAAAAGTGCAGACACAAAAAACAAAGCAACAAAAAAATAAAATGAATGGAAAAAGAAAAGTCTGCTTATATAGTAAATTATACCAGTTCCTGCAAACATTGTCACAATTATAAACGCTTGATTATTTCTCTCGTTATCTGTTTGCATTATATAATGCAAATGATCAGATGTATGGATGAAAAAGACTTTCACCATTTTTACACTTCTTGTTTACATAATTATAACATAACATCCTCTTCGTTTCTACCAATATCAGTTAAAAATAATAAAACCAGATCTCCGCACTCCACGCATAAGTACGGAGATCTGAACTTAGATTTCGCAAGTCGTTACTGGCTGTTTATCGAATAAAGCGGCACAAGAGAGGAAGATAACCGTAACATCTAAAACTAATGTCGCTCACTGATATTCGATCATCGTCTCAAGCCACGGTATAGACTCAGCTTCACCTCTGTATTACCCGTGGCTGCCTACACGGAGATTTCTTCGTTTAACACGAATATGCATAACGTGCTTAACTAATCGCCGGGAACGTTGTTAAGCTCTCACATGATAATTTCATATTTTGACAACCACCTAATATGTAGGGTAGAGGGTATTTTCCTTGTGTTTGTAAAACTAAATCCGCAATTTGGTTCACATTTACTTTTAGTTAGGCTTGAAAATAACTGCTTGTTTAGTGAGTACCTGTCAGTCAGACTAGCATTGGAAATCAGATCGATAACTTGGGTTGCAAAAGGTACAGCAAAGATGGTTTACATATTTATGTATGCCAATTTGTTATAACACCAGTGAACTTTTAAGTAAATATTTGTAAAATTCTTTACTGTCAAAAATGAATGCAAACAAAGAGCGGTTAGTGTTGGCTCAGTAAAAAGCTGAAAGTTATCAGTTGTATATGGAATTAACCCAAATACTTTAATTAAAATTTGACACGCATCCTTTCTGCAAAAGCGTTATTTTTATTGGTTATTTTATATTTCATACAGAAAATAGTCTCATTTTTCTGCAATTTGTCTTATTCCGATGAAAATTCACAACGAAACTCCAGGTTCGACCTAAAAGATTATCGATATTATGGCCAAACATGACTTTTCACGCTGTTTGAAAGAGCCGCACAGGCAGCCACTGGAGATGTTTTTGTGACCAGGACAGTGATATTTTAAAATTTACCTATTTCCGATGAGAAAACGAGCAATTTGTGTCTTCTCGTTCACATAAAGTCAGAAAAAAACAACATATGAATCAAAATTAACATGTATTTATACTAAAGTAATACAAAAATGACCACAGAAGATTTAGAAGTGAGTAGTTTTTCGAGATTTACGATTATACTGTAAATCTCTTTCACGAATCAGCCCCCAAATGTAGTCTCAGATTATGTTCTCGTTATACTGTCCTTGGTAGCGGCGTTCAAAGTACAGTAGATCCTAGTGGGGAAGCGCTCGCCTTGCTCCTCCGAGTACGCTCCCATGTTCTTCTTGAATTTATCAAGATGAGCATCGAGGGTATGTACTTTGAAAGACATTCTGCAGCCCGTTGTGCCGCAGTTCTTTACCAGAGTCTCAACCATCTCCACATAGTTTTCGGCCTTGTGATTGCCCAGGAAGCCCCAACCACTGCGACAAAACTGTTCCAAGCCGCTTTCTCCTTACTAATGAGCTTCTTGTGGAATTCATTGCACTTCAGGATCTTCTTTATGTGGTCTGACAAAGACACCGGCTTTGACATTTGCCTCAGACAGCTTAGGGAAGAACACCTGAAGGCACTTGAAGGCTGCCGACTCCTTATCTAGAGCTCTGACAAACTGTTTCATAAGGCCCAATTTGATGTGCAGTGGTGGCATCAGCAACCTCCGGGGGTTCAACAGTGACTCCCTCTTGACGTTGTTCATCCCCACAGAGAACTCGGTCCGAGCTGGCCAGTCCCGCCTGTGGTAGTGCGCCTTGGTGTCCCTGCTGTCCCAGAGGCAAAGACAGCAGGAAAACGTGGTAAAACCGCCTTGGAGACCCATCAGGAATATTACCATTTTGAAGTCTCCGATCACCTCCCAGCCGTACTGATCATACTTCAATGTGTCCAGCAAAGGTCTTTATTCCGTTGTAATCCTCTTTGATGTGCGCCGAGTGAGCCAAGGGAAGAAAAGGGTCCTTGTTCCCATTATGGAGCAGCACGGCTTTGAGGTTCCTGAATGAGCTGTCAATGAATATGCGCCGCTCATTCTGGAAAATGCTTGGTGACGCTTCCTCTGATCTGCGACTTGAACAATTTCATACAACAAGTTCCACTGCTTGAACCTAGACGTCAAAAGCTCGGCATTGGACTTGGTGAGACCAAGATCTCTGATCAAGTCGTTGAGGTCTTTTTGGTTGGGGTAGTATGGGTTTCTCTCCTCAGCTCCACCTCTGAAATTGTCATCTGGATCTACGTCTTCCTCGCCCTCCGACTTTTTACTCTCTTCTAAAGACGGCTGCTCTCGCTCCGGAGGAGTGGGTACGGGGCAGTGCCGGATTACCAAATAGGCAGAGTAGGCACCGGCCTATGGGCCACACGCCTTTTAGGGGCCCCGCGACAACGGATCAAAATAATATTGAATTGATCTGATCTTGACGTATTAGGAGATAATTTGCGACGGGGGGGGGGCCAGAGATTTCGACTGCCTAGAGGCCTCCACAGGGTTTAATCCGGCACTGGTACGGGGAGCTCAGGGCAGCGTGACACCGGGGCGATGGACGAAGGAAGGTCCGGATACGTGATAGCAGGTGCATTCTTGCCAGTCCGACGTTTTGAAGGATCCATCATGCAGAAGTAGCAGTAGCTTGAGTGGTCAGTGGGTTCCCGACAAATTCTTGGGATAGCGAATTTCATTGCTCTCTTTTCCCCTCTGTACCATCCTACAAAAATACATTTATTTCACTCATGACTAATGTGTAAGAGAGTCTCGCAACATTTTCATATATGATATATTTTTTCAATAACACTGAAAATTGTAAAACATTTTAAAATTAAAAACTTTTACAACTATAAAAATTTTAACAAATTTTATAACATAAAATTCTGAGCAACAATTGTCCATCTTACCTTCCAGAGTTTGTTTGCAGTGCTAGCAGGTGAAATGCTGGCCCGGTCCTAGGATGTGTGGGTCCCAAGGCAGCATGCGGGACCCAAGGCAGCAAGCGATGAGCGCGGGACCCCAAGCAAAAAGCTTGCATTGCGGAGAAGCGCGGGACCCAAGGCGCTTGCCTCGTTCGCCTTCCCCTAGGACCGGGCCTGGTGAAATGAGGTGCGCAGGGTTTGTCTTGTCTGGAACTAAACTGAACTGGTGGGATTAAGGCCCCTGTATTTATACTACTATTTATATTACTGGAATGTTCTAGAAAGTTCTAGAAGTTACTCCAAGTTGACTCGGCACTGAATCTATCTGGAATGTTCTGGAAATAGGTAAATTTCAAAATATCACTGTCCTGGACACAAAAGCAACGTCTGTGTGGAATAATAGCCATTTTATATACTTTTGAGGCATAAGCAATTAGGAAATAACACTTACCACCCAGGAACAAAAAAATTGTTATACGGTGTAATTTAGGTCTCACTGGATTGTTTATCTGGAGAATTTTCATCCGGCAATGAACTATTGCAGAAAAATGAGAATAATATTACACTGAACATACAAATAAAAACAAACTAATGATTTTTGTGGAAAGCAAGCATGTGAGATTCTGACTGCGGCAATCAGGTTAATTCCTTATACAACTGGTCACCTTTATGCTGAACCAACACTGCCACCAACCCCTTTTCTACATTCATTTTTGACACCAAAGAGCTATTTTTAATATTTTCCTGTGACAAGGAGGTTAAAAGAATCAGTATGTACCTATGCATGAATAAAGTTCATTAGTACTGTAACAAATTAGCATACTTTTCATCACCCGTCAACCATCTCGAAATTTAGATATTTACCTCAGTAGGACACACTTTACTAATGGTATGGAAAAATGGGAACCAGCCTGGACATGGGTGAACGTAAAATAGAGTATATATGGGTTTGGCTGGCCAGGATTGGTTAATAATGTAAGTTATGTTTTAGGAAAAAGAATCTTTTGAGAGCTTATCCTAGTTGTAAGTGAAAAAAAAAGTAGAGACATTGTTTGAATGATGGAATTCCAGTCCTTTAACAGTCTTGAGTTTGCTCAGTACTAAAATTAGCACCTGACTCTTTGGTGCGGAATTGAAAGCACATGGTTCAAACACATGCAGGTCCAGAAAATGCCGCGGCTCATATCCTTTTCTCTACACAGAAGCTGACATCCAGGTTTCATCTATACTGATAAATATAGGTTTGATCATGGGCTCTCAGAAATTTTAAGTTATTGAATTTTTAATATCATGGTGTTTGCATAGGTTTACTATGGGAACTGAATTAGTAGGTATAACGGTACCAATTGTACAACCCCCAGGTGGGCGGAGCTTACGGTGTAGGGAACATTTTTGTATTCAGAAATAAACAACAAAACTAACTGTGATTGGTGCATTATGTAATAGTTGTACTTTTTGTTAGGCTTAAAAAAAGTTGAGCCTCTTGGCAACATGTGAGATTATGTTAATTCATATCTAGATCACATTTTGTATTTTTTATGATTTTTTTTAAAATGTGGTACACATGACTGAAAATGTGTCTGGCGTGACTAGATAACCCTTACCCCTGTCTAGTTCCAGCAGAGTTATCTCTCTTAAATGCAATGGAGTACCTTGTTCTGTCCTTGTCAAATTGACAATCTAACATTGTTCTCTATGACAGTGTGTGACATGCATGATGAGGTAGGATAGAAAGTATATTTATTTCACAAAACATTAGCATTGAGGTCTATGGAAAAACAATTGGTACCGTGATACCTAAAGGAAAGAACAGCCTCCCAGTGTATCCATAGAAACATACATGTGGGCGGCATTTATGAACTGTACTAGTTTGATGTAGGAAAACAAATGGATGCTGAACATTTCTAGTCAAATAGTGACAGCCTTTTAAGAATAAAATGTATGAAATCTTCAGAAAATAGCACAAGTTGACTTTGGATGGGGGCTTTTGGTAACTATAGCTATGACAGACATAGACTTGTATTGCCTGAAGGCTTTATGTATGTGTAGTCAGCTCTCAGATTGGCATATATGCAACAAAATAAGTTATGTAAACATTAATATAGTTGATTTTGGCCAAATATTGACTATTTTACCTGCAAAACATGATAAATCATGTATAAAAAAACAACTATCTTGGTTTTGTAAGGCATGCCATAAACCAAGATAGAGAACACTCTAGGTTCCCTTGTAAATAGATCACTTGTATCATATAGGATAATCTGGTATGAGCAATTTTAGGTAATTTATTAAAGATATTGTATTCATTCCCACTTTGATTTTAATTGTCCTGCTCTAATTGTCCATTTTTGTGCACTTTTTCCTGCCTTGAAATTGTTCATGCAGTTTATTTAGATAAGTTCTCTGGCATTCCCTTTGTTGAAGTAGCAGGGAATACCAACAGACAAGAACAGTTTCTTTAAGTCAGCATTTCCTATTGACACTTGTATAAGCCCAATTATAACCTACTATTGACTTTCAATTCATTCTATTTATTTCTGTCCAGCTACTCTTTTGGAATTTCCATATTAGGTCAAACATTGAGTGATCACCATATTAGTCACATATTGCCCATTCCTTCCATTTAAGTCCACACTGTTCTTCAAACTTTGCATCCCATCGCAAGAATCCAAATTGGAATGGGATCGTATTGGCATGTTTATGGCAGGCTGCACTCCACATGCCGGCATTGTAGAGAACATGAACTATGTGATAAAAAAACAGCCTCCTCATCTCAGGAAACAAGATTACATCACTCTTGAGGTCTCCACTACATATAGAAACCTGAATTTTAGTTTCTCACTTTATCAATAATGTATTTTTATATAATTTAATTGCATTGAAGTTAATACATGTGTTCATAAACTCATCTATATTACATGGATAATATATTGGAGGAAATAAAAATACCACACCTTATGTATATCATTCAGTTATCTCCCTTACACCAGATGTAACATTTCAAAAAATAAAAACTCACATTTTCAGTGATTGGTTATGAAAATAAAGAGAAGATTTGTGAAGTATTATATTAGCCCTCAGTCTTGATGCAAATGTAAGTAGAAGCAATTTAATAATTTCTCACAGGAAAGTTTACAAGTTTAAAAGCTGATAAAGTATGTTTTGTTTGGTTTAGGTATTTGTCTGCTTAACTGAAGCCTGCATTATTATTCATTTCTTATGTAGAAGAAATATAAACTATATGCATCTATATTATCCAAATTATTCATCCTTTTATATTAGATGGGAATGAACACCACTTCACCTGAAATTTTGGTGCCTGTAAGGGATGTTATAGCACAGGTGCCTTCGGACTGTCCTTGGACCTATGGGGCACTGCCTCCATATATTTGTCCAAGGTAAAGTCATCAAACTTTCACTTCTCATTTTTCTCATTGCTGCTCTGTCTACTTTAATTCCTTTATCATATGCTACATCTCCCTTTTAGATACACACCTTCCTCCTGTTTTTAACTCCATTTGACTCACTATACTTATTGTTTATCTTTGGTATTTTTCTGTATTTTATTCCCCAAATTTCACCCCCAAATTCAATATAAGCACTTAGAAGCTGTGATCTACTATATTTGGTGACAGATTGGCTTATTGCATCAATTTTATTCACTACACAAAGGAGGAAAACTTTCTATTTGTATTACAAAAAGGATGGGTAGGTTGACCTTTGTGTGAGGACTGGGGGTTAGTGACCTCATGTATCTGCAGACAGTGTAAAGTGTTGAAAGCTTGTACTTTATAACAAGATTGGGTCATGTCCACCTGTCTCTGATGTTAAGTTCTGCATCTACCAAACAAATATAAAGTCCATTGTTTTAAGTGAATTGTGCTTTTTGAAGTAGAAGAGGTACATACTATTTGGTACATTGACCTTTGACCTAGTTATTACATAATATGATATAATGGGATTTATCCCATATCACCCATGTCAAGTTCAATAAGTGCTGATGTGAATAAAACACAAGTCCTAGTTAAAACAAGTCATTTTATTCCCAAAATATTGTTTGGTAGTAAAGCACAAATATGAAAACAGCAGCTGAAATAGTTCAAAGACCATTACATACACATTTAATATAAGACACAGCTTGGTACCTCATAAAATTGTTTTTGACAAGCGAGACTAAGTACATTTGTTACTTGTACAGTCCCAAGCTATATCACAGATTATTGAAAAAATTAAAGTTGGCTGTAGGTATAACGGTACCAATTGTACAACCCCAGGTGGGCAGAGCTTAAGGTGTAGGGAACATTGCATTCAGAAATAAACCACAAAACTAGCTGTGATTGGTGCATTATGTAAGAGTTGTACTTTCTGTTAGGCTTAATAAAAGTTGAGCCTCTTGGCAACATGTGAGATTATGTTAATTCATATCTAGATCACATTTTGTATTTTTTATGATTTTTTTAAAATGTACAAATGACTGAAAATGTGTCTGGTGTGACTAGATAACCCTTACCCCGTCTAGTTCCAGCAGAGTTATCTCTCTTAAATGCAATGGAGTACCTGGTTCTGTCCTTGTCAAATTGACAAACTAACATTGTTCTCTATGACAGTGTGTGACATGCATGATGAGGTAGGATAGAAAGTATATTTATTTCACAAAACATTAGCATTGACGTCTATGGAAAAACAATTGGTACCGTGATACCATAAATAAATTCGTAAGCCAAGTTGGCTGTTCATTTGCAGCCTAAGTTACACATATGATCTCCAGTGCGTCTAACTGTGACAGGCAGTCACCAAACAAGCCAACCCATTTTCAAGCCTAACTCATAATAAATGTAAACCACATTGTGAATTTATAAATGCTAGGCTTATCATAATTAGGTTCCTGCCTACTAGCTTAATTAGGGAGGTGTCAAAATACGAAACTATCCAGTGAGACATTATTATGCCCACCGGAAGTATAGCGTCGTTAACGTATTTAGACTGGTTTCCTGTCGTTCTTTGACATGTTATGATTGTGTCGGGAACCCGGCTTCCAAGATTAACACGAAGAATTTATGCACATCCCAATCGTTTTATTTAACCTGCCCCTTCGTTTCTATCGAAAATATATGGATAAATATTTTGAAAAACCATTAAGCGAAATTAATAAATAAGATAACAAGGTTTATGTCCAAGCGCTTTCCTGACTTTGAGTACTGCGTCTATATTGTTTGCAATCGCACATGCGTGGTATTAGTCTTCCGCTAAAACTTCAGAGTAAAAAGAGCTAGGAGTGGTGTACTTTCTTTTATAAATATTAAACTTCTTTAACGAATTAAGGACATTATTACAAAGAGAGCAAAATAGAAAGTTTCAATAAACTATCATGGCCCATGAAGAGGGCCAGGAAGCAGATCACTTGAGTGAAAATTGGTTCAGCAACTTCGAGGACCAATGCCTGGAAGAGCTGGACTCGGAGCCCAATATGGAGGAATCGCTTCAAAGGGAGAGAGACTTAAACGTTCAAAACCTGTGGATTCAGTTCCAAAATTCGGCAACTGCAATAGCACAGTTATATAAAGGTAGTCATGCTATTTGTTAAGGATACTCCGTGGTTAAACGTTATAAATTAATATAACGTACCATGGGGTTTTGCAGACGAAACGTCAAGACTTGGTTAGTCGTTCAGTGTAAAAGGTTATCACATGTTATTTATGTTTTAGTGCTACGTCTTACTGCCAGACTAACGTCTTTGTGTAGCGTGTTCTGTTGTCGATTGACATTGGATCCAGTTGTCAAAGTTTCAGGAATATCTCACACACTTGGCAGCCCATATCGACACTCTCCACAAATTTCAATGTAATATACTTACTTTGTTGTCATTATCCTGGTGGAATAAAAATCTGACACTAGCAGGTGGACGCATTGGCATATTCCGTTGACATTTAAATTTGTTGAAATGCAACAGTAGCCGAGGAATGTCGTATGTGAAGTAGGTTTAAGTGGGGACATGTTTCTTGAACGAAATGAAACATTGCTAACTGTTCCAGCAGGCAGTATAGACATACATCTGTAGACATACACAACTAGACCAAATCTGTATACCACTTGAAAAAATGTATAGCTTTGTTAAACATGTCGTTGTTTCTTCTAATTATATATTTAAGACAGATGGGTATGTAGCTAGGTAGGTAGATAAATAATTAACCTTCTACCACATGTAAGTGCCTTTAAATGCCTGTACCACATTGTCATGGAAGTGCATGTGGACACCTCTTCGTAATTTACATGGAAGTGCTATTAAGGTAACTGGATCAGATTCTCCACTCTCCAAAATGGAGGATGTGGATTTTGGTCACTACTTCTGGCATTTGCACAATTAGAACATATCTATGAAAGCTTTAATAACATGGGTAATGGTTCAAATATTGATGTATCCAACACTAAATTTTTATAGTTTATCAGATTGATTTAGTAATGTAGGCATAGATAAAGAACTGGTAAATATTGAGTATGAGAAATGGCAGCAATGGTTGGTCACACAGAGTTCTCTCAAGATTTTAAAGCACAAAAAACAATTACATGAAAAATAATTATACAGCATTAACAATCAGATTTCATTCTTAAATGTTTCTACGCATAATAGATATGTACCAGAAATGTAAAATGGTTCAAGTTGATATGAATGTAACATAT
>JAECUM010003252.1:0-96596 GCA_016617855.1 Megalonaias nervosa | reverse complement strand
ATTCAAACAAAAAATCGATGTATTTGGCTCAAAATCGGAAATACTTCTCCTTGTAACAGAGCATGCGTAAATAAATTCTGCAGCTACCATATGCAGTGCTTTAGACATGGGAGTTTAGGACCAAAACCGTGTGTGCAGTGTGGTGTTGGAGTCAGAGGAAAAACTCAGTTGTGTGTAAAATGCGGCGGTAAAAAATACAGAGAATTAAAACGACATTATGATTTAAAAAAAATAATACCTTGACATTGTCAGGTAAATCTCCTATAAAAACCGTAGAAGATTATCTGGCCAGATTTCAAAACAATGCTTTAAACAAATAATATTATATATATATAAATGGAGCAAAAGGAAATTTGTGGCACATCCAATCATTAAAAATTATGGAGCATCACGTGATAGTACTATCAGAAACTGCCAATCGAAAAACCCAGTCGGTAGTCTTGATAAATTTGGTTATTTTAGATTCAGTGCTGGGAAAAACCATTATTTCTCACATAGGTTCATCTACGAATGTTTTTATGAGGTCATCAAAGATGGACTTGTAATTGATCACATTGATGGAAATCCAAAACATAATCATTTATCTAACCTGCAAGTTGTTACACAGAGTCAGAATTCTACACGTAGAAATACAGGAAGGTGTAAAGTATTCGGAAAGAGAGCTATTAAAGCCGTAAATGCAGAAACAGGCCAAGAAATAACTTTTCCATCAATAAATGCAGCTGCCAAATATTTTGGCATACATCCACAATCGGTACAATTTGTCGCAAATAAAATATACAAATCTACATTTTCAATAAAATATGATCAACTGATAATATTTGAATATGTCAAATGCCTCTGTCCTCTGTGGGTGAGTCAATGATACTTAAAATAATAAATAAATATTTTTTTACTGTATATAGTTCGACTCTGTCAATTTAGTCAAGGGGTCCACCTTCACTATCGTTGCTCTCAGTGTCACTTTTGACAGAATCAAATAACATAATTTTCTCAGTTGCATTACACGATTGTCCACAATCTTTTTTCTTTCGTACTCGTGAGACAATTCGGATCTAATCTTTTCGATTGAACGTGCAAATAGCTTCACCTGTGTGTCGTTTACCATTGCCAAGGATTCTAACATAGATTGACAAATTAATTTCACGAATCTATAATTAGATGGCAATGTGTATTTATTCTCGATTTTTCGTTGTTGTAATGATTCAAAATCACACATAATTTTCTGAGGATCAAGGTTATCAGATATCTTTTTTCCGTCATGTTTTAATTTTGTAATAGCAGAAATAATATCATTAATATTTTCGTAATTCATTATATATATAAATATTTATTTAAAATAAAAGTCAAAAATAAACAGCAGCGATGACGGTCAGTCTACCATTCCACTGGGTCCCTTTTGCCGGTAAAGTCTTTTGCCAATAAGGTCCTAAGAGTCCTTTTTTTTATTTCGTAAAGGCCTTTCTTATATGGCCCACAGGCACTCTTTCATCGGTTAAGACCTGTCTTATGGTCCACAGGCACCTTTTTGAGACTTTTTGGTCCGGCGGACATTCTTTCTGAATGTGAGGTCACAAGGTCACGAGTTCACATCACCCTACTGTTTATTTTGGGGACGCAAGCGATTTCATGTAACCCCCCCCAAAAAAAATTAAAAACCCCGGGGTAAATGCAAAACTGCGCTCACCACGTTGTTCAACATGGTGAGGGGTACATGAAATCTCAAGGGGTTGCTTGCGTCCCCCCCAATTATCTTAGAAAAATGGCATCGTTCCGAATACTGTCGACACTCGTCACCCACAGGAATCGAACCACGGCCGTCAGTATCATAGTCCAACGCTATACCACTGAGCCACTTTTTCGATTCATACATATAGACGTTTTAAAATTCTTATATAGTTAACCCAACACTGAATAAGCAAGGCAAATTACAATCACAATTATTGTAGAACTGTAGCGTAGATTTACTTCAATTTACAAACGCAATTCATAAAATAATCGCACATTACATTTTCTGTATAAGTTATCCGTTCGTTAAGTTAAAATATATGTATACAGGTGTGTTTATAAGAGCTAAAAATAACTCTGATTTGTAATTACGCACCTGTATTAAGCAGACGTGATTTAAAGTCATCAGAGTCAAAAGGTACATAAATATCCTTTTCTATTACAAATTACTGCTCCAGTGACAGCTAATTGCTAACAGAGAACAAATAAATCGTTAAATAATTAACCGTTTTGATGAAGGAGAACAAAATATCTTCGTGGTCTTATGAATTGACGCAGCGACAGGGGAGATAATAACTGCTTAATTTACTCTACAGAGAGGACAGAGTTATCTCGCTTCATTATATGTACAATTGCCTCAAACATATATTATTCAGATTTTAATGATTTTGAGTACTGTTTAACCCAAAAGATTAAAGAATTTGTAACCATTTCATTAATCAGAACACTGTTTAACCCATCAGATCGAGAAATTTGTAACCATTTCATTAATCAGAGTACCATTTAGCCCATCAGATTATGAAAAATCAGTAAAAAAAAATAAATATATTATTTCAGAATCAGATTATTTTTTTCCCCCTGATTGTATCAGGGAATATTTACTTAGACGTTCTATGAGCGTATATATAGATTAAAATGTAATTATTCTTGTTTTAAATCAAGAATATGTCCAGTCTGGTTAGTAAGTTTGAAATGTATCCTTGATAATAGCGGATTTTGTACACGTAGATAAACTGGATTAATTGGCTCAGATACAATTAACCACCCAGGAGGTACTTGAGGACTGAATGAATATAATATATATCCTTGCTGGGCCTCGTTAGACTTTGAAAGATCTACTTGATAGCTGCCATCAATTACGTCACATACTAGATTGACTGCGATCGTTGATGTTATATTAACAATAACAGGTGAGATATGACGACCTTCACCGTACGGATTATTATTATATTTAAGAATGGTTGGTGTCGGGATTAATTTTCTCCACGATTCAAGAATCTTTTGGAAATATTCATCAACAAGATCATTAACTGATTTCTTCAGCTCGTCAGAGTTAAATCCTGGAATTGTAAATGTTGGTAACTGTTGTGCTGTTATATTATAATGTTTCATAAATAACCTTGGTGCTGTATAATTAATAAAAAAATTCATAACAGTTTTATTGATAAGATCAAGGTCTGCTGCAACGGCGTTTAAATGCTGTATTGTTTCAATTATTTGTCGTTTCATATCCTCAGAATAATGTTGAGATATAGAAGAAAATAAATTTTTTAAATTATTATAAATATTTAAAAATTCAGTTTTTATATCATTTGAATATGATTTAAAGAAATCTTCATTAACGGGAATATCTACACCTGTAAAATATCTATGATGTTCCATATCAGATATTGCAATATATTTTATTCTAAAATAGCCATGATTTCGTTCAGTTTTTTGATATTCTGGTTGTTTTAAAAATATTTGTTTATCAGTTTTAAATTCATTGATTTCACGTTTTAATATTTCTTTATAAACCGGTGGAATATCAGACCATCCTAACACGGATCTAATCGAAGATTGATAAATATCTACAGAATAATCAGAGGAATTTATTTCAATCACTGCTGATAATGTTGGTTCGTAAACAGTAATTGCTATTTTTGATTCTTTTCCTGTAATAGATTTAATTCTGCGCTGAAACTCATCATTAATTTGTTCTATTTGATAACTACCCGTTGGAATACTAACTACTTGCCAATCAGGAGTTCCATCAGGCTTATTCTTATTTGCAAATACTAATGAATTATTTGGTTGTAGTCCACCGAATGGTTTTGATCTAATATTTGGCCAGCTATAATAAACTCGTAATTGTGCTAGGGCTATTTCTTTTGCTGGAATTGTGGTTGGAAAGTTAACGCTAAACTCAGGATTGGTCGAACTTAATTATATCATAGTAGTTTTTGACGGTGCTGTATTAGTGACGATCTGTTGTAATAATTCTCTTGACTCAGTCAAGGACGTTGACATTATTATTATTGTTATTATTTAATTCTCTATTTTTTCGCCTTGTTTATTATGAGTGACTTTATCACCTTGGCTATTGTCACCAGAATCGCTAGCTATTCTAAATGCTTCATCATAGGTTTTCATTATCGTTGCGAACTCCTCATCAAATATTTTAATTTCATTAAGATACAACGAAATATATGACGATAATTTAGAATAAGCTGTTGTTGCTGTATATAATTTTATTATATACTCGTGTAATTTAGTATTTGTACATGTAGCTATCTTCTTAGCGATAATACTGAGAATGCCTGCGATAGTCGTTGAAGTTGAAACGACAATTGTTACAACTGCAGGCACTGTCATTGTTATTGTTGATAATAATAGTCCGGCTCCAGCAATAACAGCAGAAACTGAGTAAACAATTATATCAATGACAACCATACGTCTGCGATATTTTTTTACTTTTACTGTATAATCGTCGATGATATTTTTTAATTCAATCTGACATTTACATATTTGATTGTATCTGTGACGTTGAACGTCGATTGAGGTTTGGGTTTGATTCATTATTATTTAATGACGTTAAGTAATTAATTGAGGAGTTTCAGCTACGAATTCCAGACACCACCAGTAACGTCTCGGGGGCATTTCCGTTGATGTCAACGTAAATGTTTCTTTGGTGTCCTTATTTAGCATCACCAGTAGAGGATTATGATGTACATTTGGTGATGATGAAGTGGCCGCAGTAATTTCCAAACCATACATGGACAGCCTGTATAACCCAGTTACTTCTGCGGTATGTTCGAGAGTGTTATTTTCTGGTGTCCATGTGGATGATCCTGATGCTACTGTGTATACGATATTGTTAATTTGTTTATGTGGAATTTTAATCAGATCAGTTTTTTGAACAATATTAGGGATTCCATTGACAATATCGGTGATTTTCGCATTAATGTCATCGAGTTTTGTTTTAACGTCGGAAAGTTTAATATCAACAATTGTGGACTTCCAAAAAATTCATTAGTGGTTCTGTTCACGTTTCTGCGAAAATTTAAAAACAGATTTGAATGGTTAACAAATTCAGTTCTAAATGCGGTAATTCCATCATTGATTGTTGTTAACGAAGTTGTTACTGAAATTTCCTTATCATCGACGTATTTCTTCGTTGCAGCATCAAAATCAGATTCTGGTGTTCTAAGATTCTTAATACCATTATTATTCATGTTGAGAAATGCACGCATTATACCACCGTTGGCTAATACGTACTTAGATTCTTGATCATCGACATATTTTTTTGTTGCAGCGTCATTATCTGCAGTTGGGTTTCCAAGGTCTATAATTTTATTTCGATTCATAATAATGTGATCCGTGAATGAATCACCAGCTTTCTTGATAATATCGTTAACTGACTTAACGGAATCTTGTATTTTACCTTGATCAGTAAAAGTAACGATATTATCAACAACCGCGGTAGGAACTCGTATGAGTACATCTAGCAGTTGTATATTACTTGTCTTTAATCGTCCTTGATTATCCTGAAAAACAACGACTTCATTTTGATCCACACGTAATGTTTAATAAATCATTGATTTCATTTCTGAGCTGATCAAGAGTTGCATATTTAGATAAATCACCTTGCTGCTGAACTTTACCACGAGAAGATCTTCCGTAAATATCTACCATTATATTTTACTAATGTCTGTTTAAATGTGACAACGTAGTATAATCGTGTACAGCTTTATGAGGTGGTTTTGTTGATTTTGATACAGTATCAAGTACAGCGAGTACTTCTCGACCACATATTGGTGGATCGGTTAATTTTTGTGTTGGTAATGTTGAATACCAGATTGGAGTACTTTGCATGCTGTTAACATATTCTAAAAATTCTTTTGGTGGTGCTAGTCCATATGAATCAAAATAAATTATTCCACGTGGATCAATTGCATATCCAACCCAATGAGCGCCTGGGCCAGAGTTTTTATCGAGATTAATAATACCAGTTTCAATATTGTTTGTTTTGTTTGGTAATTGATGACGCATAAAAACACCTCTGAAGTTATTTATTTTTAATTTTTTAGCAGCATCAAGTAAATCAAAATTGGACATGGGCAGAATCAATGAACTGTCCCTGGAAGTCTTAGACCCTTTCCGTACCATGAATATGGGGTCCCTGGCAATCTTAGACCCCTTCCCTTTTTTTTGGAAGTTTTTATTCCCTGTCCGGTTGCTTTCTTTAATGCCATTCCAGCAGCGGTTCCAACAGCGCCTAATGCAGCTGCTTTTGCAACAGCTGGGGCTGCAGTGGCTATTAATGCTGGTATAACTGCAAGAAGTGGAAAAATTCCGCCAGATTTAACAATATCTTTAATGGCGCCCGCAGAAAGATTAAGTTTTATACCTTTATTTGATTTTTGGCTTCATTGAAGTTTCTGAATTGACGTTCTGTAAGAGATAATTTATTTGCACCACTCATCTGTTCTCTTTTTAGCGATATTTTTAATCCACAGTTATTTTTTGATGCTGATTGTAGCCTTTTAATCTGACCAGAGGTCAGACTGACATTAACGTGATTATATGACATTAAAATATTATGAGCGATCTAATTACATGTTTTCTACTGGAGCATCAACGACTCTCATACGACCACCAACACCTTCAAGTAACATTGATTTATCGCTGAGTATAACAGCGATTGCTCTGTAATTTTACAATAACTCCTATTGTCACACGAGCTCGAAAATGGATGTCAACAACATATTGTCTAAACAAATCTAAATGCTCCAGCGAAAAGCAATAAATTGGATATAAGGTTGTAAAATCTAACTGCGATATTTGTAAACCAGTATCAATGTTTTGATCACGCCCCATAAGCGACATAAGACGATAATATGCACGTGCTACATGATTTTGATCGAAATTCAGCAATATATCCTCGGATGGTTCTTGATGTCCATTTATCCTCAACAAAACCTCAGAAACACCAAGATTGTCAAATATCATAATGCTACGTGTTTGATCATTTACCCGTGCAGCATCTTGAAATGCAAGAAATATATGTCGTTGTGCAGAAACACCTTGCTGAGAAGCTATTTGCCATGTAAATAAACCATTAATGTTACTTTGGATAGAATCTGTGGTCATTGTGAACCATGATAACATCGATTTACCACCTTGACCCATAAAAGAGAGTAGACGATGTTCTTCAGATATTGATGGAGTCATTACTGGCATCCATAATGAAAGTTTTGTCAGAATTACTTTACCAGCATCACCAGCGGGTCGTCATATTGCATCATTGTCGGTTGCTTTTCGTACAAGTACAACTGTGTGCTTAGCTCCGAAAATGATTTTTCTGACATTTCTACAGAATCCAAAGATATGTGACAGTGGAATCGCACATGAAAATGCTCTTCTATTACCTCGTAACATTGCTCGAAGTGATCTAAATCCTAAGTCAAAATCTGGATCTACATTAATAATCATACTTTGTACATCAGCGTTGGCGTTTCTGGCAAAATTTCTTGGTTGTCCTATTTCATATTGTTGATACTCTGGAGAATTAGAAGTATCTTTCACCAACATCATTGACGGACCAGTTGATCTTGAATAATCATCACTGTATCTTGCAAGACCAAGTATTGTTGTAGCAACATCAACGTCTCTCTGAATTGATTCAATATTTTTTCCGTCAATCATGTACGTAGCGCTGTTAAATAACGCCATAATACCATTATTAACAAAACCAACACTAACATCAGCGACGTATTCAGTATTTTCTGCTTTTATGATCTCACCTTCTACTTCAATAAATGCCTCAGCAGATAAGAAATACCTACTTGTATCTTGAACTTGAAGTTCAATTCGTCCACGCTGATCTGGAATTCGTGCGTCATAAGAATAATATTGACAATCACGCACAGACTCATCTTTAAGGACTGGTGCGTCCATGTCAAATGCGGGATCAAATATACGTTTGAACATCTTTATTATATTTATTATCGTCTAACACGAAGACCACTTCCTGCTATCAAACTAGCGGTTATATTTTTTTCTTTTTCTGACATTGGTACACTGGCCGACTCTGCTAGTTTTTGATTAGCAGCTTGATTTATTATTTTACTAATATTTGCGGGCATTGTTTCAGTACTAAGTAATTTTACTGGTTGAGGTTTTCGTCGTATTAATCGTGCTAGTCTATCTTTGATTGCTGAAAATGCTTTACTAGCAATATCACTAACAGCACTAATACCTTTTCCACGAACAACATCAATAGCTTTCATTCCCAGTTGCTTTGCAATCGGTATTGCTTTTGGGGCTATCCTTCTAAACAGACCCTGAACAACATCACCTAGTCCATCTCCGTAGATTGTTTTGTATACTGGTAATCGTGAATTTATTACCCTGACTATAGTTGGTCCACGTTGAGTATTATGTACGATCATTTTATTATGTTATATTTATATTTTGTTATTTTATAAAATGACTTTATCACTAATTGTATACTTAATCACTGTGGTAGTCATCGGCGATTTCATTAATGAGAGACCGATACATATTAATATCCATGATACCGCCTGTAAATAATCGTTTACAAATATCAGCTGCTTCATTAATGATTTCTGGAGAATTATTACCGGCTCGTTTTCCTCCAATTAGAATTTCTAATCGATCAACATCAGCAAGGACGTTATTAGGGCAAGTTATAAGACCACTTCCAGTTTTAGGTGGTGATGAAGATTCTGTGATAAAAGTAGTTGGAGATAAATCTACAGCTGGAGATGGTTCAGGTGTTCTTAAAAAACGTGGAGTTGGAGTTGGATAAGGTTTTCTAGGTAATATAGCTTCAATGGTAGATTCTTTAACTGTGGGAAGAGTCATTTCTCTACGTGGTGGTGGTGATGATGGTGGTAATGGTGATGGTAATTCCCATGTTGTTTGAGGAGCTGGTTGTGCTCTCTTTGTATATTGTCGTTTTGGTCTTGCTGCTTCTTCTTGTTTTTTACGTTCTCTTTCTTCCTTTTTTATTTTCTTTTCTAATTCTTTTGCTCGTTTTGCCTGTGCTATTTCTTCTTGTGTTGCTTGTTTTTGTTGTAGTTGTTGTTCTCTCGCACTTTCCCTTTCAAAATTTAAGTCTCTAATATAATTATTTATATTTATTTTATATTCAATATAACCTGGATCATCTGCTCTAACTTGATCAGCTTCTGTATTTATGCGATATATCCATTTATACCAGCCTTCACGATCTACAGGTTTTTCAGAATGTTCAAGATTCAAAAACGATCCTCTATTTGTGAAGGTATCAACAGCAAATGTATGTAAATCCTTCTTGTCGATTCCCCTAATATGGTCAAAAGCTTTTTCAGTGAATCTATCAGCCAAATTAATCTTTATTTTTGTCTTTTTTGCTTTAGGAGCTGGTGCTTCAGCGCCTTCAGGTTGAGCAACAGCAGCTATATCAGCTGGAAGTCCCCGTAAAATCCTTTTTGTTTGTTTTGTTCTTTCTGCTATTTTTCCAGTTGCTTCAGCAGTTTTTTCTAATACAGGAAGAAGACTTTTAGTGGTTTCTGTGTTAGGTTTAAATAATTGTTTTGTATCCTCTTCAAATTCAACTTGAGATTCCTGACGTGATTGTAATTGTTGCTTAACAGAATCACGAACAGGTAAATATTTTTTAATTGCCTCTAGTCGCTCTCGAGCTAATCTAGCTGAGTGTGGTTCTCCAACCATTATTGATAATATTTATAATGGCTGTTTAATTACAGCAGCAGAAGAGGTGAACGACCAATATTGAGTGACCCGGCGAGTAAACGAGTCGCATAAAAATTTGAAAAAAAATACGTCAACGATGGAATAACAAAAATGAGCTAACCCAGACGATTTGACGTTATTGTGGTCTGTTTTCCACTGTATAGAAATATGCTCGGTTAGAGGTTTCAGTTTAACGTTATTGACCTTGTTTTCAGCCTTTGTAGGAGCCTTTATTTTTTGTAAATAAGGTCTCCAGCAAAAAAGTCTGTTCACCTCCTCTACTGCTCTTCTCATTACATACATGTACATAACATTTGTGTGCTTGTGTGTTTATATATTGAATGTTCGATCTAACTTGTCATGCTTAAACGTGTAAAATTTTCTTAGCATTCTTAAGTCATAATGGAATAACTGTAAATTTTTTATTAAATCTTTGTGTCTCCTAACTAAATTATCATATTATGTATCTAAATATTAGCATTTTGTTTTCAAAGACATAAGTATGGAAGATATCCGTTACCTTGTGCTCTCAGTTCATAATTTAGCAGGTTCGTTGATGTCTGGACTAGTTCTCTATCTTATAATAATATTTCAAAGCTGTGAGGCAAACAAATAAAAAACAGTTTCCTACATACGGGCAATAGGCCAATCAGCAAAATGGACCTGCTAGCGAATTATGGTGAAGACGACAGTTCACCACCTGAAAATGAAGCTACGGATACCGACACAAAGCACGTAAGTCAACTAAAGGCAAAAATTTATATGTTTACTAATCTATATTGCTTAATTTCGAACAAACTAGTTAATTTCACTTAAGCCATACCAATGTTTTCAAAATTTCAATATGGCCGACAAATTGGAGATTGGAATGTGCTATGATGTGAAACTGAAAGTGTATAAGTTGGGATAAAGGTTCCTATCATGTTCTTTTAATTCTTATCCATCAATTTTAGCATTTCGTATTACACCAGTCATTGATCCGTTATGTTTTGCATCATTTTTTACGATATCCTACTTGGTATGTTACGCTTTCTAAAGAGTTATGCTCAAGGCACGGGGACTCGTTTCGTTACATAAAATATACCTACAAATCATACATGTACTATATAATATTGCAGGGGAGGACACTCTACACTCTTTACTCTTGCTTCCTATTTAAGAACCAACGCAAATATTTGAAGCTACACTTCGTGTAACATAAGAAATGTGTTACTGTTTAGCTCGGGTATTCGGCTTCGTATGCCTGGTTACTAGAAACACCGAAATACGCTCAAAAACCGATATACATAATTACATCTTTTGGGTGTATATATTAGTGTACAGCCTGATATTATGATTGCAATTTTTTTATAATATTAATAATAAGCAAAACTTTGAAGCAATTTTGATATGAATTATATTTACTTTTTACCAATTTCTTGTGCAATCCATGTAATGACCTCACCCAGTCATACTTGATTTTACAAGATTGGACAGGTATGATAAATCACAGGGTAGTCAGAACTTAAAATAAAGGAATGAGATTATGATTGTGAGAATCGAAAATGTGTACATGTATTTACTTATTTTTTTGGTGGAAATATCATATACTTGTATTTTAAAGAAAATAAAGACATAACAGACACAATGAGGTAAAAGCTGCCTAATCAAGTATGACCAAGTGACTTCATTAGACGAATGGAGCTAAAAATAGACAAATGTTAATATTTCCTATACAGATCACTGAAATCTGATTTTATTTTGCTCTTTTATCATTATTCAAACACATACAAATTATAATACACTTATTTTTATCAGTAATATGTACAAAATGTGTAATTCGGTGTGTATTTCGGCTTTTGAGTGTATTTCAGTATTTCTAGTAACCCCGTATGCCTATACAAAGCCAGCATCACAATTTACCCAAATACTGCCAAAAATACACCCAAATACATGTACCGCCAAGTTCACCCAAACACTTCTCAAGACTTCTCAAAATACGTCTAAAATCTAACCAGTCTGACAATGTAAGTCCTCGACCATGACATTTATGTTTTGGGTATCGGCGTCTTACTGTTTAAATAATGGCGCTGTGTAGCATGTTCTCATGTTGACTGACATAACTAAAGTCAGATGTTCAGTAGTATCTCATACGCTTGGCAGCCAATAACGACACTTTCTACAAATTAAAGTCATAATGTTTTAGTCAGTTGTTGTTGTTGTTGTAGGGCTTAACGCCATTTTTCAGCACATGATAGGCTATACATGGCGGCCAGTATTAATGGTGGAGGAAGAAACCAGGAAATCCCCAGAAAGAACCACCGACCCACGAGAAGCTACTAGCAAGCTTTCTCACATATCCACATTCGCCGAATCTGAGACTCGAACCCATGCAGACAGAGGTGAGATGGCAGTGATCCATAACGGAGAGCGCTTTAGACCACTCGGCCACTCGGGGCCCCTGTTTTAGTCAGACTTCACTTACTCTAATGTCTTTTTTCTAATAAATTCATATTCTCGCGTAAGAAAATGGACCAGTTTTCAAGTTTCGTTGGCCTACATTTCACTTGCCTGTAAAGCAATGGAAGCCAGGAATGCCAAAATTGGGTTAAGTTGAAATATATTTCTATAACGAAAACAAAAATATATTAATATTGAAGAAAGGGATTAGATAGCTTCATTTCACTCCAAATTCTAATCCTTTTATCCTTATAGAAAATCTAAACTAATTTAATGTGTCAACGAAACAAGTGAATAATTTTAAGTCAGTTTGTAACAGAGAGAATAAAAGTCTTGATTAGCTCATAAATGCTGATTATAAAATACTCGGTTTTAAATCTGATTCATAAGAAAGTGACATTTGTTTGAATGAACCTTATTGTAGCTACAGTATGCATCTTTTTCTGGGCTGCTCAGCAACAGATTACAGAAAGGAGCAACCGATAAAAAAAGATGTACCACAAATAATCTGTTCTGTGATCTGTTGCTGTCTAGGTATCAGTAAACAGTGATCGAGATTATGCAGGTCTCTGGTATAAGGAGTAAGGTGTGTGTACAGAGATTAAGTCACTGATCTGTCAGAATGGCTTCAGTGCTAAAGGCAGATTCGACAATCACGTGCAGTATTTGACACTGTCAAATGATAACTGTGGCTTACTAGAGACATGGCTAATTTCGAGTGGGCAATAGCCTGTTAGGAATGTAATATCTGATGTTGCCTGAATACAGTATTTGCTAATCAGAGTTAAGCTGTCTATAAAACATGTTATGGTAATGTCCAGATTCGTTACAGTAGATTGTATGTTAAATTTTTGTCTCATGCATGTTGAAAATTATTTTGTTTATAAAATTAATTCTGATTTTTATAATTTCGATTATGGGGTCCATATTGTTACTGTGTTATATCTAGAATTGCATCATAGCAAAATAAATTATGACATGTTAGAGCTGTACTTTGCCATGTTGGCAGTGCATGATCTGGTTTGGATTACAAGCCCACCCGCTTAATTCAGAACTCAGTTTCAGATAGGTTGAATCAGTTAATATTTTTTAAAAATATCTTAAAATAGGTTAACAAGTTTGTTCTTCTAAAAATGTATGTGCTGAGTGTGTATTTGGCAGATTAAGAAAATCAAGTGCAATTTGAACATTTTGTCATTTCTTTCCTCACCTTAAAACATGCACTGAAATTTTTTTAGGCCAGATGCACAAGTTTGGAGGGTTTTTTTTCTTTGCATTAATGTCAATAATTTCATACAAGTAGTTACCACATGAGGACAAGGTATGATGCAAAATAGAACTTTTTAGGACTCTGGATCCAGTGTTATTTTTTGAAACATGGATGGAGTTATGCCTCCCTGCTTGAGCATAGCTATTCCACTTGCATTGGGGGAGGGGGGCAAAGGGAATTCTCAAGAAATTGTTCCATTTTGGAAACAAAATTTCAGCGAATTGCTTGTCACAACTGTAGGTTATACATTATTTAAAAACAATTGCTACACTTGATTTGTAGAGCTGGTTATTACATGGTCTTTTCTCAATCTTGAATCTGTGCAGTATATTTGAATTTTGTCAAGAGAATATTAATATGCTATGCTGGTCCTACACTGTAAGACATCTACCCTGATATTTAAGTTTTATGTGTTGGTGGATTACTTCCAAAATAAATGGTATTCGATAGCATGTTCATGGGTCAACTTACGGGAACTAGATGACAAATTTCCAGGAATATCTCACACACTTGGCAGTTCTAGACCAATAGATTGTTCTCCACATTTTTAACCTTATTTTCTGACCTAACTGGTGGCAGGAAACAACTTGGTGAAGACAGGATTAATGCGGGAGTGTCCACTTTATAATTTGTTTCAGATTGTTGGCATACTCACTAATAAAAATTTATTTTCACTAAACTATGTATCCAGACAGTAAGTATAATCAGTCTTCTGTTGATCCATTACATTAATTTCTTTAGAGCACTTCCTTTTTTTAGTAAATATTCCAGTTGGAAGAGAACGCAGGAACAGAACATGTGTATTCAGTGGCTGTTGACCTCACATTTGAATTGCTGACACATGTATGGAAAAGATGATTACCTCAGGGCAAGGGCAGCTTGTCATAACGGTATAGCAAAGCATATATCATCAGGAACCTACTAATACAAGGGAATGTTACAGCGAGTGGCAAAATTTATTGCTTAGTAGCAAGTCAGATGAAATGGGTACGTTTCTTTAATGAAACAGAAATATACTAATGTTGACGAAAGCAAGTAAATGTATACAGTTTTGTTTCATTAAAGAAACTTGTCCCGCCTTGAACCAGCTTTGGTACCATTACATTTAAGCCAACTAAAATGTATGTCAGCAGAACTTAAAAACACATTCACTTGCTTTAAGTATCGAAATTTGATTCCATCAGAATAAAGACACCAAGTAAGTATAGTCAGACTGAAGGAATTTGACTTTTATCAGTGGAAGAGTGTCAAATGGACTGCAAAGCAGGTGATGTCATTCCGGAAAATTTTGCCTGAGATCCCTGTTAAGTCGACTGGGAAAAACATTCTATAGAATGATATTAATTTTGGAGGTAATCAACCTAAAGAAGATAAATATCAGGGTAGATGTTATTTTAGAAATACTTTTAATGCAAGATACATTTTGTGCTTGCTACTAACAAAAATGTTGCATAGAATTTAGAACAATGGTCTTGTAGTAACTAGTTAAGTGTAGAAACTAGTGCATATTTTTTATATTACAAATTGAGCTCATGTTGGCAATGATTGCTGCTTGGCACTTAATTTAACTTTTACTTACCTTCAAGAGCTGGTTCTAAATATTTATAATACACTTTTTTATATTAAGAGTGTTGGGAACTGCTGTTCATAATCCAGAGTGTGTATGCTTCATGGACAGTACTGGGTTTTGACATTTTAAATTCAGGGCCTTGAAATCCTGAAAAATTAGTTCCAGAGTTCATCAGCAGTTTAAGATTGCTATAATAAACTTTTTTATTTCTTGTATATATTGCTGTTTGTTTTTCAAAATGTCCTCGGGTCACATGGTTGATCAGCTTAATCAGGCAACTGTACTCGATCAGCCTGTATTTCAGATCTTAGAAATTACTAGTTGAAGTAAAGTCCTCATTTTTTTTACAGTTGAAGCGTACAGACTCTGATAACCAAATAATGCCTGCTTGCTCAAGAATTTTATTTAAAAATAAAATTTGATTAAATCTTAGGTGCCTGAAGTGTGAATGATTGGGGATGGGGGAGGGCCTGGTATGATACACTGTATTGTATTCGTCAGAATTATGGAAAAGGGTGAAATGTTAAATAAAATATCTGCTATAAGTTCGTGCTAATAATACTCTGTGAAAGAAACCAGTGTAACAAGACTTTTCTGCTTTCACATTTTACTGGGAAGTCAAACTTGACTTGTGAATGAGTCATCCGGATCATCGTCCACAATGGGTCAGTTGCTGAGAAATCCTGGGTTGAATGCGTAAGTATGAGACGACTACCTTGGCAAGCAGTGCAGCATTCCATTGGGTTTTGTATTATGTTGAGAAAAACTTTTTTTTTAAAGTTATAATGTTGATTGTTATTATTCTGCTCAGTTTGAAGACACAAATATGTGATTTAATATGGAAAAATACTATGATTGCCATCAACCCAGTTTAGAAGGATTGGTCATCATTGGTAATTGACCACATAAAGATAGGATAGATAGCTTTTTATTGATCTTGAGCAAAATATAATCATTTAGGTTTTTATTCTTTGTCAGTTTTCTTTGATGTACTAAGTGTATTTAAATTAGGAACATATCTGTATATTTATCTGTCACATGGAAATGCAAGATACCGAAATGTGGATATGTAATACAGCTACATAAAGATTGAATTGATTTTTTTAAGCTACATAGTTGTTAATTCCTGTGATGTTTGTGTCCCAAAAGGTCTTGTTTAGTTCTGTAATTGCAATTCGACTGTCATTTTTCTTTATTTTTAGTCGGATACGGTAAGCCCCAGATTTGGGTCAGTACTTGACGACGAATGGGCTTCCTTTGAAAAGATGATTGCTGGAGATGGTACCAGCAGTAGTACACGGGAAGTTTCTGCTGCAGACCAGTTCCTTCTCAATGGCATGATCAGTTACCCTGGCATGGGAGCTACAAACTGCTGGCAGGGGAATGAAGATGACTCCAGTGGAGTTGAGCAGTCTGAAGAATCCCGTTCTCTTTCATCACCAGGTGCTGCTGGTATAGGTAAATCTGATGACCTTTAGAAAATAGTGGCAGACATGGCTCAAACTAGGGTTACAACAATAGAAGTTGGTCAAAAATAATGTGCAAGCCATGTAAAATGATGTGCGAGCCAGCGTCTATTCTGGTGTGCACAGTTGCAGTATATTTCTGCAAATTAATAGTAAAATAAAATCTTGGCAGCAAATACATATTGGTTGTTACAAATCTCACAAAATATTTTCCAATACAGAAAGCGCTCAACCAGCCCTTTCATTTTCAGAGTAGATTTAATGAAATTGGAGCTCCGTCTTTTGGTCATACATTCCTGTATACAGATGGTGACAAGGTTGCAGCACCCCGCATAGCTGCCAACCGTCATGATTTTGGCGTGAATTTCACAACTTTTTCAGCAATTCACGGATTCATGCCGCATGCAAAAAAATCACGAATTACCAATTCTCAATTATTATAAATCTTTAATAAAATAACCGATTTCCTGCAAAGTGCTACTCGTGATATCGGCAGTTGCCGAAATGGTCCGGAATTGCTGGTTGCAATATTAGTAGAACTATAGCCGATTGATACGGTTGGCCCGGTAGCAAGCATTTTAGCATATTTTAATCTATATGTATAAGAGTAGTTTTACAAATGCTTTTAAGAGAAACTGGGGCCTAACCGGAATTTTGCTCCGTGCATGTGCCGCCAACACTGATTTGAATTACCTTTTGGCATTGATATTGAAAATGTCTTCACCACCAATGAAAAAGAAATGTATTGCACAAAATGTAAAGTTTAGTTTGGAATATACCAAAAATTGGCCGTGCATTCAGCCATCAAACACCAATATACATCATGCTTTTTGCACACAGTGTGCCACAAATTTTAGCATTGGGCATGGTGGCAGAGATGATATGAGAAAGCATATTGGTAGCAAAAAGCACAGAGAGGTTGGGAAAATTAAGAATTCCACCAGATTTCAGCTCTGGAATATGTTAAGCCATTCATGGAAGACCTGCAAGCTACCAACGCTGAAACAAAGTTTTCTTCTTGGACACAATCTGCCTTTATCAGCTGGATCCCATGCTAAACATTTGTTCCGACAAATATTCCCGGACTCGAACTTTGATGATCCCCTCACGATTTCATGTCAAAATTCACTAATTTTTATCCCAAATTTCACTAATTGCAAACCTGGAGGGTTGGCAGCTATGACTCCATGGTTGCATCTTTAGTGGTTGCCAGATAGATGTTCATTTTTTGCTGCCTAAATAAGTCACTGTCATTTCTTTATGCTACATTGAAACCTAAAAAAAAAAAAATCATTTACAGCGCTCCTTGTACACTGGAGGCTTTGCAAAACCTTAAATTCTGTATGATAATATCCCATATCTTAACAAAACGAAATTTGTTGATAAAATTTTGGGGAAAAAGTATTGTGTACTGTTAGCTGGCTTGACACATTGGTATTTACTGGTAATGAAAGGCAGATGGTCAAAGCTTTCCTCTAGTTACCAGCATCAAAATAAACATTTGATATACTGATTTCAAGTATGTCTGCTTGTTCTTTTTACAAGAAGTGTACTCTTATCAGATGGAGCATGTTATTGTTTGAAACCTATCAGTTCTCTTGAATGGGAATAAAAGATTAAATTTTATTGGCTCTTCCGTGAAAATCTGAGCAGTGACAAATTGCTTTGCTGATTTAAACAAGCACATGTGTTTAAATAATGTCATGGCCAAATGCTTGGACCAAAGAAAAGTGGTTTTATTTAATTCTCTGGGGGTTGCCACATGTATAATTATCTGGCACATATACAGGGTTTGCAGTCATTAAGGGTCTTGAATGTCTTAGTGAAATGAACGCCTCATTTTTGTGCCTTGGAAGTTGCTGAGTTTTCACTAAGGTCATTGAATGTCCTTGAATTTGAGAGATTTTGTTTACAAATATGATGGAATATGTTGTTTTTTAATTATTGTGTGTTGTGTGTGGACTGGAAGTACATTTTGATTTTTTCCATCATCTGCTTGCCATTCTGCCATTAGCAAAATTCACTGGAAGTAATCATTATGCATTATGTCCTTTTATGTGATATAATTAAGTGTGCTTTGGGTCTTTTTAGGGTGCAATTATCACAGAATGCCTGGAAGTTGTACCTTCAGTAATAGTTGGCTACAAGACAAAGACTTCATTAAGTGGCTGAAAAAAGATGTGAACTTGAAACAGCACTTGCATAATGTGCAAGAAAAGCATCATTATTGCAGTAATGGTCATTACTGCCTGAAGCAGCCACACAAAAGGAAAGAAACACTTGCTTGGCACTAGTGAAAACACATTCCAGTTGGTTTGATGTTGGTGTTCATAGAGTCTGCACAATAAATTCTTTGTCATTGCTGTTGTCTGCATGAGCCAGTTTGAAATGGTCAGTGTGTTCTGCAAATTCAGTGACTGACTATGATGGTGCAGTTTCACTGAGAGGTTTCATGCAAAGCAGTGATGTGTTGAAGGTTGAAATACTGTGGATATAAGCAACCTTTTTTAGACAGTAGAAAAGACAGATGAAGCAGAAGTAAAAGGTACAATCCCAAAAAAAGAAAAGAAAAAGCACCAGAGCTGAAGCTGGAAAATTACATCAGATAAAGAGCAGTGTTTCATGTTTGGGTCCAGTTGCAATGAGTTGATTATCATTTGCCTTTCATATTTCATTTCATTTATTTATATCTGTATTGTTTTTGTTTTTATTTGTAATAACTGGAAGAACGGTTGATGAGAGCAGTCTTTGAAAACAAAACACTAGTCACTGAAAAGTTATTGAATTTCAGTTCTCATGATCTGTATGAACCCCACATACACCTAATGTTGTTATTCTTAGTTTTAGTTAATAAAAAATAATTTGGAGCTCACTATTATTCACCTTACAGAAGTTCAGAGCAAATACTTTAAACTGCTGGCAGGCTGAGAACTTCTTGTCTGGTTTGGTACAAGCAATGAGAAGCTTACTTGCCCAGAGCCAAAATTTGGTTTCAATGGCAATATATATTTCTGTTGCATGTGATTACGATGAAACTTTAACAAAATATCATTACAAGATAAGCCTGTCATGCAGTGGTCAAGGTCACAGCAAAGGAAAACTTGACTCTTTGACCCATTTCCTTTTCTTTTTGTGGGTTTAAGTGGTTTAAGTTTTGTAATACTTAGATTTTTTTAAAACTTCACCCAGATAAACATCTTGTCTTGACATTTCAATATTTGCACATGGTTCATACATCCTTGGAAAAGCCTGTAATTTTAGAGATTACCTTGAAAAGTCCTTGATTTTGTGTAAACACCCTATGAATTTTTGTTATTTATGTATTTTTAAAATAATTAGATAAAACAAGATAAAATTGGGTTGATCAAATGATACACGACACTGGTAGGTACCTGATAGGTTACTGTAGTGGCACACTAATTGTGTTGTGTACAGATTTCTGTGGTGATAAAAAGTAATATTCAGAGAATGTTAAAAGTTGGCAAGAAAAAAAGACCTTCAAAACTACTTGTTTTTAAAAAACCTTGTTACCACACCCATTACCTCAAGTTCAGGGTTCTCAATAAACACATATCCTGTGGTTTGGACAAGTGGAATTTAAATTTGACCCATTTCTAATGTATGGAAATTACTGCCTGTGTGTTTTTATAATTCACATTGGGGCCCCAAGTGGTCTAAAGCACTCTCCGTTACGGATCACTGCCATCTCACCTCTGTCTGTGTGGGTTCGAGTCTGGGATTCGGCCAATGTGGATATGTGAGAAAGCTTGCCATTAGCTTCTCATGGGTCGGTTGTTTCCGGGGTTTTCCCGGGTTCTTCCTCCACCATTAATACTGGCTGCCATGTATAGCCTATCGTGTGCTGAAAAATGGCATTAAACCCCACAACAACAACAACATAATTCACATTGATTTCAGACGGAGCATCAGTCTTAATTATTCTTAAATCATTTCTGGCATCATTTCCTACTGTGCATGTGCTGTTGATAAAAAGACTGTGCCAGTGATCAACATCTGCTAGACATATTGTACGCTGTCTGCAATACAGTTTTCATATTTTGATGTATGTGTGTGTGTTTGTCTTCTTTTTTAGACTTGAGGAATGGTTTTAACTTTGAATGTATCCCAGAGGCTATAGATTCTGTATGCATGAACTGAAGGATTTTTTATACTTATTTCTCATATTTGCAGATGATGCAGGTAAAGGTGAAGATGACCAAGAGGATGATGATGCCTTTTTCCTAATGAGACAGGTATAGTATTTGTAGGAAAATGAACAAGTCATCCAAACAAAGAGCTTTTTGGTTTGAATATTTGTGTTTTAATATATACTTACATCCTTTTTCAGTTCTTTACACAGCTATCTTATGAAAGGTATGAACTTCAACATTGTTGAATGTGACATGGCACATAAGCATATTTAATGAAAGCTTCGTCATAGAGATACCCTATTGTCTGTAATGTTTTGTACACTTTAATGGTGGGACGTACAAGAAATCTTAGGTTAAAATAATTAAGTATTTGCACAGCTCACTTAAAGTTGATAATAGTAAATTTATTGAGTTTAAAACTCGTCATCACAAGTGCACATGGATAGAGTCAATGTCTGTATATTCTAGAGGGGTTGGCTCCCTTTCCATATGTTGAGAGGTCACTACTGGTATGGTTCATTCTTTGACACAGATTTAACTAAGAAGTGTTTGTCACTGAATTGAGTGGTAATGAGTCACTATGCATTCATGGTTTTAAGTTACAAGTAAGTCGTATTTTTGCTAGGTGTCAGTTGACTGCTTTTGCCATTTGCCATGCTGGGATCAAGAAACACTCGTTTTTTTCCACATTATTTTAGGATGGCATTGCATCATACTTGCTGACATCCAGTCAGACTTTTATTCCACTTGCAAGATACCTCTTGTTGTGTTTTGATAACAAAATCAGTCAATAAATTCACCTGATTTAATTTCTGATTGTAACAGGCAATACTGCTGTGCTCAAAGTTTGGACTATTCATTTTGTCAAAGATCAATACCATGCCATAATGCATAAACAGTGATAAAGGAGGTCTTTTTTTATAATTGAACTGCTCATGGTGTTCCCACTCACAGTGCCACTATTTGTATCCTGAAAACAAAAACAGTCACCAGTATATTTTATTCAGTTTCAGTATTTTATGATCATAAATGGCAATATTCCTTTGCCCAAAACACACTACACACATTGCATTGCAGGTCAGAGTTTCTTGACACCACAATGATGCATAAAAGTCTTTAATTATTGGAACTGAACTACACGCAGTAGTGTGTATAATAAGATGTTTTCACACACAGTTGAGTAGATTAAAGGGATTATCTTTTAAACATGAATTGTCCTTATATCAAATGAACGGGTATGGTCAAAGCTAAAAACTGAATATCAACCCTGTTACCTTTTAGCAGTAGACCACAATCTCAAATGTACAAGATCTAAGGGTACACTAACTGCTAGAGACTGGTTATTGCATTCTTTTTAAGTTTCATCCAGGAAGTTTAAAGGGTGCATGAAAGAAAAGTGAAAAAAAAGGCCTTGTAAAATAAATTGTTTATACATTACATACAAGTCACAATAATTGGTGATAAAGGATGTTACTGGTGACTATCATTGCATTGTATTAATGGATCTTATAACCTCATTAATTAAGCCAATTCATGCTGAATGGATAAATGCAGCTCACATGATATTGAATGACAGATCAGACCTAATAATCACTGTTTATGAGAAAACTGGACTTGTTTAATTCTGCAATTTAGGATCATTTAGCTGATAACCATTGTGTACCACAAGACTTGACTGACATATTGATACAGTGGCTTTGTCTGAAAATCAGTGAAGTGTGAACTTTAACACTCTGCTATAATTAGTGTATGTACATAGTGTTTCATTATCAATACAGTGGTCCCCCTCTTGATAGGCCACCGATAAGGAGGTTATTCAGCAGCAGTGGGAAAATGGAGCAAATGGGAAGAGAATTATGTATGTACCAAGATTTAAATGACATTTTTGAATGGTTTTTGCAATGTGCATGACAACAACACCCGCTCACGCGTCATGCTTATGCCAAGAATAAGAACTATTAATGTATATTCAATTGAAATAAGTCTATTATTATAACAAGAAGAACCTTTTAATAATTAATGTTACTTTTAAATGAAGATATTAAATGCTTTGAAGAATGTAGCTTTCATACTACGTACATTACATATACTTCTCACCAAAAATTTAGTCCCTCTCTGGAAAGGCCACTGGTCTTGTAAGGCTACTTTCCCGGTGCAGAAGGGGTGGCCGTATAAGAGGGGGACCACTGTACTTGGCTAATTTTTCCTCGTGTCTTGGAATTGGTCCCTCACAAATATTTCTGATATTACAGTATTATTATTCATAAAGGCACTAACAATTCATGATGAAATAAGGTGAGCATTAGATGCACATTTAAAGTCCATTTATTTGGTTTAGAGTGCAGTTGTTTTGCAGATAAGTACCGTGCCCCTTTATTCAATTCCTGGAGGATAACTAGACATGCACTCGTCACTGGATATTTTTATGCCAAAATAGGGATGTACATATCTTAAGGAATATGCAGTATTGTGTCAAATATAGAATACATATCAGCAGATTCAAAAACTTCTTCCAATGTTTGCACAAATACAAAACTACATCCTCGATACAAAATTCAATTTTTTGGAGAGCCTATATTAGTCCAAAAGCGAGATATACCATTCACTTCTCTACTAGTGGAATTAGTGTCAACATTTTGTTTTGTAAATAATTTTTTTTCATATCTTGATATTAACTAAACCTTTTGATGGATTTTCTCATACTTTAAATGATTCATGATGAAGCTAGTTTAATGCATTCTATACTGATCCCACCCAACCTTTTGACCTTTGGGTCAAGTTCACATTTTACAGGATTGCTTTGATTGTGGGCTTGACACCCAGACCCTATCCTTGTTTATGGAGTGATGGCATACAAGTAATTAGAGTACAATAAATTACAGGCAATTTGGTATTATCTTAGGTAACAACTGGAAGGAAAAATTTTTGTGTGTGTGTGTGTGTGTGGCTTTTCAACTAGGCTATTTGTGTCACAAAAAGTACAGAAACATCCATAGCAGGTATTCACGTAAAATGATGTTACATGCCAATAGTCTTGTGTTATAATTTGGTCATTTTGCTATTTTCTGCTTTTAACAACTCTTTGCAAGGATGTAAAAAAATCTTATTTAAAAAATAAACCTGTTAATAGGAGCCTTGATTACAGTTTTGACCTATTGCCCTGGCAGAGATGATATGAAAGAAAATGGTCACAAAATTGAAATTGCTTAGATAAAATCTGGGAGGAGTTAGTGAGATCTATCCATAACATTGGCACCAAGGTAAAAATGTCATAGCAGATTTAGCTATCTGGTGAGCATGATAACTTGGTCAGATTTAGTTGTCTGGTAAGCATTTAACTTGGTCATATAAGGAAATATTTTCTTACCAAATTTAGAATGTTGGAGTTATAAAAAATATTCAAAAATGGTTTCACTGCTTGGACATCAGATGAATAAATGGTAGAAATAGATTTTCTGTGGATTTCTGGAAATTGTTTTAGGTCAATAGAGTATCAGAATATACAAACGGTTGACGCTGTGCATTCTTCTAATGATACACAAGTACCATATTTTTTCTAATAATTTAAATGGATGGTGAAATATATGTGATAGGTGGTGTGGGTGGGTGGGTTCTTGTATGAATTACAGGACATGCAGTGTATTTACCATATTGCACTTGTGCTGGTGTATGATGCTGCTAAGTGTATTGAATTGACATGTGGTGGTTAAATATAATAACTTTACTTCACACCAGATGAAACTTAACTTCACATGCATGGGTAGAGTCTACCTGGCCAATGTAAGGGTACATTTAGCTGTTTCCCTGCAAGGACTGATTGCAGCTGGTGATTCCTTGGGCTGAAAATTACTGGTCTTCTCTTAAAACAGCACCATTTAGTTTTCAATTTTGGACATGACTCACATTACCTGGACATTTCACTGTGTAGTAGAGAGTAATGCAGTTGATACTTCACATGTACAAGTACAAAATGGTGAATATACTTTGTGTTTACTGTAAGTGATTGGGGTGGGTGTGGGGTACAACTTTTATTTTCAAAGTCATAGTAAAACAATGATTTTACCAGAGCAGTCTGATTTCACAGGAACATGGCATGTCAACTGCATACTATTCAGAAATGTTCTTGTGTCAAGACAAGCTTGGTCTTGTGAGATAACAACAAAACTTGCTAAGTAATGTAAATTATGCCACTGACTGGCAGTTGTTGCCACGGTAACTGTACATTCTATATATTCCATTCTGACATAGTTACTTACCTATCATAGGTTTCCTGAAAATTTGCAAAAAATACAAAACAGCAAATGTGGGACATGGCAGACCTTCAAAATCACCACAAGGGTGATGTTCCAGTGTACAAGTAAGTATGAAGATAGGTAAGACACATAAAATGCTGATGATATCATTACATTTTCTTTGGCAGAATTGTTATATTTCTGTAGGTATTTAGTTAACAGTTAGGGTTATTTGTGAAGATTATATATTATTGTTTTATGTTTGATGATATTTTGTAGACCTCTTGTTATTTTGCCTGCATTAGGTTAAGAGATACCAAGACACTTTTAGCACTTGTTTGGCTACCATAGTGGCATTAGCATGCAAAATTTGGGTTTGCTAACAAAACAATGTGATCTGTCTAATGATTATTTTTAAGAGAAAGGATACCTTCTTATAATACAGAAACATCTCTATCTTCAGTATAGTCTTGGTCTTTTTTTCTTGCCAGAAATTGAGTACAGGTCGTATCCTGCTACCACGACAGTGGTAAGGGCATGTATTGTTACCCCTGTCCGTCCTTATTTCCACCTATTCACCATGCCATTATTACGGTTTGCATTGAAGTTATTTCCCACACTGTCGTAGGTCATCAGAGTTACATGATCACAGTACAGATATTGTCATTTTGTGTAGAGTTCACCTATGCCAGGTCAGACTGAGTATGGTCATATGTCCATTGTGTATCATGCATCCATCAACAATTGCTATTTGAAGCTTCTAAAGAACCACCCTACCAATTTTTTTCCATTTTCGGCAAAAAGCATCCTGGCATTGAGGGCTTATAAAGTATGTAGAATGGATGCTTCTGCTTAAAAGAAGGGAACACATTTGTTTAAGGATAATCACATGTCCATAGGGGTTGAACCAGCAGTTTCATATATTAGTAAATTTACCCCTAAGTTGTTACAGTAGAGGTAGGTGCTGATGGTTGATACTAATTATTATGTAGTACTTATTTACATTGTAGGGTAGAACAACACATGACTGTCATTGATTTAGGACTTGGTTCTGTCTGCGCATTTTTTGCTAATGCTGGTCAATGGAATTGATTAATTTACTCCATCACTATCGTGTGGTGGTTCATTACTTGCGAAGATGGATATCAGCAATTGAATGACGGTCTTAGTGGAGTAGGGCAGCTATCAATAATGTATGGTGTTTGTTTATTCCTTGCTTAGAGAGGTATCTGCAATTGAAGGACAGTCTTAGTGGAGTAGGGCAGCTATCAGTAATGTGTGCTGTTTGTTTATACTTGCTTAGAGAGGTATCTGCAATTGAATGACAGTCTTAGTACAGGAGGGCAGCTAAACTATCACTAATGTGTGTGTGTGTGTTTATTCCTTGCTTAGAGAGGTATCTGCAATTTCAGTACAGGAGGGCAGCTAAACTATCACTAATGTGTGGTGTTGGTTTATTCCTTGCTTAGAGAGGTATCTGCAATTTCAGTATAGGAGGGCAGCTAAAATATCTCTAATGGATGGTGTTTGTTCAATCCTCACCCAGGGGGTATTGGCATTTCAGCATGGAAAATAAACAAAAAATTGAAATGATGAGTTGCAAGGATGGGAAGGATTTTAAGCTACAAGTTTACACAATATTTTGTGTGAGTGGAAGCTCTCTAGTTTAAAAATAAAAAATGTCTTTTGCCAAAGTAAATTACCAATGAGTGCCAATTATGTTACTATCCTTAGGATTTAGGTGCCACTGCTGCAAGCATGGATATTTTAGATAAAAAATTTCCAGCTACTTTTGGCTCCATTCTCTGTATCATTACCATTATGCCAGGTTTACTGGGGCAAAATAATAATAAAAGAGAATAACTCAAGGTATTGTGCACAGGGTAGGTACAGTGATACCTCGCCTCAATGCTGTTGAAAGGGGACATAAATGTGTTCAGTGTTGTAGGTGAGGACACATTTATACTAAGTATTCTACAAGCCATTGGTTCTTGATCTATTTACCATAGTAAGCCATACTTGGTGCTCATTATGTGGCCACACCCACACAACTTCTGTCACATTTAAAAAAATGTTTTCTGTTTTTTGACAGTATCATAGTAATGTAATGCAAATCAGTATGCTGTTATAATTCCAATTTTTATGAATTTACCACGTTTTCTACAATTTGATTGGATGTAAATGGTCATGTAATACTGATCTGGAATTTTTTGCACATCAATAAATTCTGCAGACTACAGTTGGTTTCCCGTTTCCAGGTCATTTGATGTGAAGTGTTATCTATATCAATGCCTTAAACCCTAATAATAACAACAAGCCCTGGCCCACCAACTCTAGTGATTCCCAATCAAAATTTACAAACCCCAGGTTATAATCAGCCATTAGAAGGTAAAACAATGTAATTGCACAGACCTTCCTGCACTCCAACACTCACCCCTTTTGCCAAAGAAGGCATATGGAAGGCTATGCAAGTCAGTCTTTGGAAATTACTGCATTTCACTTCAAAAACATGTTCCAGCAGCTGTTATAAAAAGTCAGCAAGGGATCTCACTAAAAAATGGATACGATTTTGCTTTTGAAAGATGGAAAGTAACAAAATGCTATACACAAGAATAATATTAGAAGCAAAGAATAGCCTGGTTTAAACAGCATCAACCATTTGGGTTTTTTTTATTAAAATAATGATCATAACAACATATATCTGGCATGACCAGCAGTGACACTACCCAATATTACTGTTTAAAGACTCGACAACTCTTGGCTAGCGAAGATCAGGCTATGTATTCTGTCGCAGTTTAGAGGCTAATGAAAGAAAAGTTTGGTCTACATAAAAGTGAATGTTTTACTGATGAAATCTGCTTATCTGTTGACAGAAAGGAAGTACATTGGAATTATAAAGATTAAACGATCATATTTGGGTATTTAAGTCCTTTGAACTTTATTTTGTGAGTGATTAGGTAAAATTTACACATTGATAAATACCCAACCATGATCATTTAATCCTATAGTACCTCTCATTTCTACACAGTTAAATGTCTACCAAGTATATTTGAAACGTTTTCTACTTTTGTTTTCAACGTGTAAGATGGGCCTCCTCAATATGTTATTTGGGCCACATCATTCGGTTTTAGGTTGAAAAGCATTGATAGAGATGGTATTAAAATGATATAATATATTGGGATCCATGACCACACATTCATTTTGAAAGGGACAGTTATTTTGAGACTTCGTACTCTGGTATTTTAATACATAGATTCACTTTTTACATAAGGTAATGGGATCCATGACTTTACATACCTTATAAAAGATGTAGTGTTATACTGAGACGCCATGCCATGAGGGAACACCATATTAAGGAATACTGGGAAGGACTTGAACCTGATCTGTATGGTTTGAATTCTTAGCAGGTGTTCTAGTAACCATTTGATGGTGAATGGGAGTTCCATGATAATTTACCAAACGGAAAATGACAAACAGGTATTGACAAAGCAAATTACTCAGTAGAATTGAAAAACTTGTTCTCATTGGGCTTTTTCAGGGCAAATATGCAAGTATAACTCATGCCACAAAGACACATTCTTCAAGGCAGCTATAACTTGACAAATCATGTAAGAATTAATCTGTAAAGAATGTATAATACTGGGACTCTTGCACCCTAACCATTTTATTGGGTTCATCACTCATGTACATTTTAACCCCTGGTTGTTTAGATAGTATGGGATTCAGATTAGGAAACCCTTATTATCATGCCAAACACAAATTGATGGTCATATCAACATGGGGTTTTCACTTCAGATGCCACGTGGATTGAATTGATGGTTGTATCAGCGTGGGATTTTCACTCAATGGCCTTGTGATGTCTAGAAATCACAATGATGGCAATTTGACATAAAATTTAGCCACCACAACCGCCATCTTTCAAATCTTGTTTGTTGCTGCTCCGCCTGAGCAGAAAGTCATTTCATCATCGAATTTCACCAGAAGACTTCCTATGATGTCTAGTTAGTACTAAATGAACATGGGGCTGATCTGACATCGAGTATGGCCACCATGGCAACCATCTTGAACATCTTGTCATTGCTACTCCTATTTGTAAAGTCATATTGATGTATGGTTTTTATGATTTCTGGTTGGTCCTGAATGAAATTTGCATCTATCTGACTCCAGATACTGAACATCTTGAAGTCTTGTCACTAATTCTCCTGAATGGAGTCTTTTCAGCATTTGGTTTTCACCAAAAGTTTTCTAACAGTGTTCAATTTGTCCTAAATGTAAATGTTGCCAGTCTTAAATCCAATATGGCTGCTACAGTGGCCAGTTTTGGAAATCTTGTCACTAAAGAATATCACAGATGGTTCCAGCACTCTGGAACTTTAAAAGAAGAAATGGTCCTATTGTAACTTCCAGGAAATTGTTTTTGGGCAGTAGAGTGTTGGTCTTTTTTTTTTTAGAGAGACACTTAGCCGGTTTGCTTCTTTAAAAGTCTTCATTTCTAGTCCTAAAACTTGTCACCCATCATAAAACTTTCATCTAAATTAAAAGAAAGTGTTTTAATTGACTAGTCCCAATCAGAAACAAAGTTTGGGAAAAGGACTGAAACAAAATCTTTCTTGTGTCCTGTCAGTATCCAATGTTGCTTCTAGAATCCAGATAAGCTAAAACATAGGAATGATAGAAAGTTTACTCAAAGTGAACAAGATGCATGGAACATGGAGTCAGAATTTGTAGGAAGCCTGTGATCACGTGATCTTTGTTCAACATGGTATCAAAGTAGATGTGATGTATATAATTTCATAGAAGTAGCAGAGATGTGATCATATTCTTTTCTGGGGAAAAATAGTAATACAGTCAAACCTGTCATAATAATTGCCTTTGTTCAGTGGTCATCTGGTCACAATGGTCATTCTAATTACTGCATGGTCAGTGCATGGTATTTGCTAAAAAAAATGGATTTTATAAGGTGAACCTGTGCACAGTGGCCAGTTTTGCCTTTGCTCATGAGTGACCATTATTAACAGGTTTGACTGTACAGGCCTGTTTAAATAGAAAACTTGGACGAAGATAACACTATTTATCAAACTCACAGTTATAAAGTTATGATGTTGCATGCTTTACTGAGCATTTTATGGCAATATCAAATCATTCTATGGTTGTATGCTACCTATTCATAGTTAAATAAAAATACATGTATGGTCTAATTTGTTGTCAATATTTTGCCCTTGTTACATGCTTAAAATTGGGTTTGCGAAATTCCTTCAGATCTGATCAAATCCCCTGGTCAGATTTTGTCAAGCTTATGATTTTAGACCCTTTAGGACAGTCACAATCATGAATATCGTGCTACATGCTTTGAAATTTTGGATTGCACTATGATATTGCATATGGTTTTTTTCTGTGTTAGTTACAGTACTTTTAATGGCATTAGCACTAGTACATGTGTTTATTTCCAGAGGATCAAAGAGCGGGAGAGGAGCTCTGAATCAGACTCATCAGATTCGTCAAGGTCATCATCACCTTCAAGTTCAAGGTCACATTCTCCAGAAATGTTTGTAGAAACAGTAGAAGTAGCGCCAGCTTTGGAGGAAGTCCAAGTAGAACCACCTCAATCCCAGTCTGATGAGAAACAGAAATCCCCAGCTGAGAAACAGATATCCCCAGCAGAGAAACAGAAATCCCCAGCTGAGAAACAGAAATCCCCGGTTGCTGCATCAAGGTCAAGATCACCTGAAAGGAAAAAGCACAGAAAGAGGTCAAGATCACAGAGAAGATCAAGGTCAAGAAATAAAAAGAAATCCTCAAGGAAAAGGTCAAAATCTAGGGAGAAGGTAAGATCTACTTTCTGCAGATATACTGAAATAAAATATGATAACATCTTTGAAATTTCCTTTTCCTGCCACATCTGTAGCGGAAGCAAATACTGTTAGCTGTGTTGATTTATCTGTTCCATCCCTTTATATCTGACCTGATCCTGTTCTGTTCCATGACGTCCATTACAAATTTTGTTTTTACATAATTTTTGATGGACTTAAAGATAGTATGATGCTATAGTAAGAACACAGGGAAGTTACGATTTCTACAATTTTCAGTCAAAAAGTATGGCTCCTTTTGCATTCAGACCTTGGCTTTTCAGTTAGCTTGTGCTGAAGAATTTTTGAAAGACTTAACATGAAGAATATCTAGGTCATTTTTTATTTGTTTCTTCCAGCAAAATTTATCTTATCGCCCATATTTGAACTTTGTACTTTAATTACATCATATTGCACTGGCATCTTGTGCATATGGAAATATCTCAAGATTACATAGTATATGCATCATATTTATGATTTCTAGTTAGCTTGACTGGTCCTAGACTTGAAGATCTTATGGGATGGCCTGTCATTTGCCATCTGTTAGAACAAATTTATTATCACTATGCCTGCCTAAGTGTTATCCAGGTACTCAGGTACCCATCCATTGATAACCCAGGTAATGAGCCAGTGGGTACCAATTTAATTCATGTAGAAAAGAAAACATTTACAAGTTAAGATCAACAATTATATCTGGCAACATCAGGAGCGAGACACAGAATAGCGTGTACAGTTCAAAGTTCTGTCATGTGGCTATTGACTACTGTGCATTTATTTAGCGTAGACCTCCGTTTACTTCTTTCCTGTTTATAGTAACGAACTGTACATGACATTTCCAAGAAAACAGATGGGTTTCTTCAATTTGAAACCATGTGTCACAGATTCATTATATTTTGATGCACACCTAGGTAGCTGACTAGTCCGTATTGAAAAAAACATGGTGGAAATGTTAAGTGAAAGAAGCTTTAACGATGTGGTTAGTATATGTTATATGACTGAAAAATATTCAAGTAGTGGCATTTCATTAAACTTAAGAACATGCTGGATCAGGAAAAGGACAAATCAATAGCTTTTCACAAATTTTGAAAGAAGAATTTGAGAGTGATGTATTTCAGCTTTCAGATTGAGCACATCATCATGCTTATTGCAGAATTTTTGGACTTGACTATACGACCATTCAGTGAAAGTTAAACATGTTGACTAGTTAATGTGAGCTTTTGTATGTAAAAACTGCAGATCCAGGTAAGTAGCAGATGTAATGTACATTCTTCATAGTTTCCTGTAACTATGGCATGTAATATATAGATTGCTATCTTTATACTCAGATTACACTCTTTGCCACATATTAGTAATAATTACGCTTATACCTATCGGGGGGTTATTTATGAACCTACAACAGTGAAGTGCAGGTTCATATTTAATACGATTTCCCTTTGATCGGGTACCCAGGTAACCAATCATTAGGATCAATGGGTACCTGTTAGATATTTACTAAAATTTTGTCACTACTATGCCTAAACTACTAGGACGATCAAGACGAAGCTTCACACACACATTCATCGAATGATTTAGTTTATCCTAAATGAAAATGGTGAGATATCCAGTATATTGTTATTGCTACTCCTGAATGGATTTTGATATAAACATGGGGTATTTAGTGACGATTTCTTGTGATGTCTAGTTGGTTTTGAATGAAAATAGTGCCAGTCTGACTTCCAATATGGCCACAAGTGATTGTCTTGACAATTGTGTTATTGCTCCATAAATGGAAAGTCATATTAACTTTGTTTTTCCACCAGAAGACTTTCTGCAGTGTTGGTCCTAGATGCAGCCTTGTTGGTCCTAAATGAAAATGATGCAAACGTGACATAATTTTAAATTCATGCTGTTGATGAAGTATATCAGAGTTGGCTTCAACACTGATTGGTTAAAAGTACAAAATGGCCTTATCTTAATTTCCTGGAAAATCTTTTCACCCAGTAAAGCATCAGTCTCTGTGAATGTGAGAAAAATAACTGTATATATGACGGATATGAAAATTTCATCATCACCCTCACACTCGTAATTCATTGTCAGGATCTCTGCAAAACTTCATTCCTGCCCACAAATTAATGACTCCTTAAATGTAGTTTGCCCTTTCCACACTAATAAATATGAAAGATTCTCCATATTATAAATAACGGTGGTCCCTTTTCCAGTTCAGTTTTGGTTCTCTTAACTAATTCATCTCTCTAAATATTTTCAAATCTTTATTCTTGTGAAAATTTTGATTCACAGTAACTAGAGACAACGTTTGCAGAATCAGTGTTGAAAACAGCATGAGTGTACATGAAAGACTTGTCACAGTCATGGTAGTTAACATTTACAAATATTGGATCAGAAACAACATAATTCAAACACCTTTTGATTACAGCATCGCTCATCAAAGAAGCACAAAAGGAGTCATTCTCAATCACGTGACAAAAAACGACATTCATCACACAGTCGACACAAAGATAGAAGAGGAAGCAGAGAGAGAAAAAGATCCAGAAGTCGTGACAGAAAAGACAGTAGTAGTAGCAAAGTTCATAGAAGTCGGAGTACGGAAAGGAAGAGTAGCCACAGTGAAGATCCAAAACACAGTCTGAATAAACTTTCCAAAGAAAGGGACAGTAAGGATAGAGGCCAGATTGGAAACAAAGACATGAAAAGAAGCCACAGTAAAGAAAGAAAAAAGAGTCGTAGTCCCGAACGAAAACACAAACGCAGCAGAAGTCGAGAGAGGAAAAGCCAGAGGAGTCAGAGTAAGGAAAGGAGAAGTCACAGTCGAGAGAGACGTAGTAGAAGCCGAAGCAGAGGTAGACAGAGAAGTTCCCGAAGTAGGAGCAGGAGTAGGAGCAGGAGTCCAAACAAACCTTTGACTTTCAAGGAGAAAATGAGACAGCAGTTGCTGAAAGTTGGAAGGATGTTGGGAGATAGCAGCACAGAAAACACAACAACAGGTATAGTTTGTCAGCTAAAAAGCAAACTTACTGTCACCTATAATCATGGCGAGACAAAAGTAAAAGAGTTGTTTTGAGTTTTTGAAAGTTGGATGGGAGATGGGAATACATCAGAACAGTGAAACAGGTGAAACACGTGTTTTTTATACAATCAGAATATCTTACGAAAAATATCCACAGAATAGGCCTGGTGTGCCCTCCTGAATGTTGTGAAAGGCAACTAATGGTGGCAGTGGCCACAATAGCTCATTGGTTAGCATGCCAGGCTTGCAGTTCAAAGGAAGTATGTTCAGGTCCTATAACTGGATCAGCCTAAAACTTCTGTCATGGTGTGTCCTTGAGCAAAGCACTTTACTCAGATAGTATTGGTACTTTATAACCCACTTGTCTTGTGCTGTAAAGTAACAAATGAAACTATTTTGTTAATCATGTATTCTTGTGTGAAAATGAAATGATTCTTAATAGTCAACTAATGTTAATAGAGTTCACTTAAGTATCTATGATATAAATGTTGCCCTCTAATGGTATCCTTGATCATTCCATTGTAAAATTAGGGAGCCTTAGTAGGGCATTAGACTCTTACAACCCAAGTGTCACAGGTTCAATACCTACCTTGAACAGCTGCCTTTGTGTGTCCTTGGAAATGCACTTTGCTGCCATTTCCCTCCTAAAGTAAAGTCATTAATTTGTTCAAAGCACAGTGAAACCATCAAGCCTTGTTCATGTTATTTTAGGAAGCTTTATAATGAGTGGACAGCGTATCAAATTTTTGTTATCAATAGTGAACTGTATTTACTGTTACAGAGACGAAGGAACCCCCCAGCGCTATGGCCTTGAATACGAAGGCATTGTTTGAGGCAGCCAAGTCTTCTGTGACAACAGGGGTCACGCCACAGATGGCACTGTTGCAGACCATGGCAGCTATGCATCAAAAGGTACTTATATAGCCTTGCATTGACATATGCTGAAATTTTGTTTGGAATGATTTATTGAATTTCAGAGCATGATTATGTTGCATCCCTGTCCCAGTGCAAGTTATGGGGATGACAGTTCCACATCCCAGCTATCCCATACAGCTCAAAAGTCATGTTGAGCAAGTTAATTTCCATGTATGAAGCCCATATTTTACAAAGTGGAAAGAACAAATCTGCACAGTTCATGACAACTCTCACCACATCATCTGTGCCATGCCAGTATGTTCAAAGATTGGAAATATCAACCTTGAGATTGGAGATAATTACAATATTCTATAAAAATTCACTTTGATCAGCATCTTTGAATGTGACAAATTCATTACCAGGTCAGACATTTATTACCATATTTTGACATATGTAGAGGCTAGGTTCTGTTATGTCAGTGAGATTATGTATTACAGTTTTGTCAGTTTTAGAAATAAAAATTACAGTTGTCAAGTGGGAAAATTGTGTGTGATTTGGATTTTTAATGTAGCTTTTAACAATGTTTCAGTCATATCGCTATGACGTCCACAGTGTGGCAGTTTATAGTGATGTGTACAGACATGTAGAATGATGTCCCATCCAGTCACATTATCCTGACACCAGGTCAGCAAGACCAAACACTAACATATTAAAGTAAGAAAGAAGTAGAATTTGCTCAAATAGTCCTTGGTTTAAATATTGGCCTTCATGTGTGTGTGTGTGTGTGTGTTGTTATGAATGTGTAATTAAATTGCTTGTATGTTAGTTTTAAATTCTTTTTATTTTTGTTTTATTATATTTTATTGTAATGATTATTTTTACTGGATTTGATATTTTCCCCCCATAAATTCAGTCTTTTGTTTTGACACAAAGGTATGATTTAAGCACTATTTTTGGCTCACCTTGGTTCATAGTTTTTGTAAATATTGAGTGAAAACGATTGGCTATTACCAAGGTCATCTTCAGCCTACGTGTTAGCTCTGTTGTAAACAGTTTTATTTTTAAATTCATTTCCAGTGTGAGAATCTGATTCTTAGATAGGGCTATTCTAGCTACGTGCTAAATGGCATTTTTTTTATTGCGCTGTTCAAATTAATGATCACGTCACCCTGTCACGTGAGCCACCATGTGATCTAAAATCGAGGCTTAAACAGCCATTTTGCTAGTAGATTGATCAGTCATAATTTTTACACGTCAGAGCTCAAAGTGTTTTATTGTTGAGGCTAGTACGTTTTGAAGTTCATCTATTTTGGGGGATTTAATAATTTATTCTCTAGAAAACTATACAAGTGCTGCTTCTTTTTATAAAACACTTAGACAAAGACATTCAGTGGAAATTTATTCTGGAATTCTAAACAGAACATTATAAATGGTGATTCAATGAGGAATTGTTGCCATTTGTACAACGACCTCATCTGATGTCATCGCCTTCCATATTGGAATTTCATCAAGATTCGAACCTGGATTCAATTAGAACTGTTTAGTGATAGGACTTATATTTTTTCAACTTTAGGATTAATTTTTGGATTATATTCACAAACCATAAGTCCTGTTTCCTATTTTTACATTGTTTTCTAGGGAAATAAATTATTTTGTTAAAATTTATAAAGCTTGTTGGCTTCACTCTTTTCTTTTGTTACTTTTGTACAAGCCTACACGTAACAATGTGTGTGTGTGTATATATATATATATATATATATATATATATATATATATATATATTGTGGCTGTAGATGCATTATTTTTTATGATGGGCATTGACTGTTACGGAGTAGATTTACTTAAGCAGTGTTGTCCTTAGGCCATTTGTTCTGTGGAGGGTGCTGGTTACCAGACAGTTTAAGAACATTAATGTTCAGGCACTCTTTTTATGAACTTCATTGATGCATTTAAGATTATGTTTGCACTGCAGTTTAAAAATAAGGACTAAACAATATCAAGTTGATGCCCAAACAACACATGTAGAATATTATCATATACACTGTATTAAGGCTTGGAGATTAAAGACACGGAATTTCCCAAATAGGGTGGGTACCACCATAGAAGAGTAGAGTGACCATTCTGCTAGAACAGACTTTGGATAACTCGATATTTCTTTCGTTAATACAGAAAAACTTCAGACAATGGCCACCAAGTAGGCCACTTGGATTCCAATACTACATAGATTTTCGCTTATATTTGCCTTAAAATTCTGACATTTTAGTCCCTGATTTGACATTAACTGATCAGAATTTAGAATAAAGTTTTAGTTCATGTATGAGAGGGTTCTGTGATCTTGGGCAGATGTCTTCAAATGATCTGGAAAAGTTTCATAGTGCAGGCTTTATCACACATTTACTGACATTACAGTTTGAGCTGTTAATGAGAAATACCTGCTGCAAGAAGTTCAGCACAATTGAACAGTTTTGACTGGATATGCAAGATAGTTGTTTAACGTGAGAGACCTATTTGGAGTTGGACTGTACTTGTGAGATATTCAGTTACAAAATTGATTCTTTCTTTCAGGCTCAAGAAATGACCGGGATAGCAGTCCCAAAATACTATAACCCTGCAGCTGTTAACCCATTGAAATATGCTGAACAAGTTCAGAAAAGGAAACTGCTGTGGTCAAAAACTAAGGATCACAAGGAGGTAAATCTTGGCAATTTGTTCTTGAGCCTACATTAGTGGTTTGCAAGACAAAGCACATTTCTGCCAGAAGTGGCATACATTGCCAGTTGATTGCTGTGCTTAGTTTTTCATTTGCATATTATTAATGAACTGCTTAATGGATACTCGTTATTTTTGGGATGAATCATTTTGAAGCTAAGACAATTCATTCTGTGACATGATTGGTTTCCCGTTTCACCTTGGGATCAAAGTCACTGTCATTGACCAATATGTAGGAAGGTTTTGTTTAAGTTTTTTAAGTTGCTTTTATTTTCTGATTTACTCTGTAGATTATTATCATACTTGTTATTATGGTAGGCAGTTGATTCCTTTATGTGCTGGCTCACCCCTATGACACCGGAGCTGAGATCACAGAATATTTTTTCATTGGCTTAAATTTCATAAGCCATTTCACTTTTTGGAACTGATCTTTCTTTACTAGCACAAGAGCTGGAATTGTGCTAACATGCCAGTGAAACCTATTGATACAATATGTTTACTAAACCCATTGGTACATATCTGGGATGAGAGTAACATGGGTCATTCTGTGATGTTACAGGTAAGATAGAACAATATCAGTTTTGTGGTTCAAGTCACTGACTGAAATAATGCATAATGTGCATTCACTGTATTCTGTTGCATTTAGCTTCAGTCCTTTGCACACTGTTATGCTTATAATCATGAAATTGGTGAGCAGATGAATTTTAATGAGAACTAACACAAGGCTGTTATGACCCATATTTCATGCTTTACATTCTGGGTTCATTTTTAAGTTTATTTCTCAAGTACTGTTCAAGCTGTAATATGGAAATGATTGAATGTATTCCTATTATACCACACATTTACTACAAAAGATCACTGATCTACATCTTACCAATTAAATTGCTTTGGTCAAGTTTTGAGTCCACATGGTGACCAAATAAGTTGATTGCACCCTCTATGTATCCACTGCTCTGGTGGCTTAAGTGGTTAGAGCATCCGCCTTGGATGTGGGAGGTCATGGGTTCAAACCCAGCTGAGTCATACAAAAAGACTTTATAAGTGGTACTAGCAGCTGCCTCACTTGGCACTTGGCGTTAAGAGGCTAGTGCTAGGACTGGTTGGCCTGGAGTTAGGATAATGTTACTGGGTGGGACATGATGCTACATGTCTGCGGCATGATGCCTCAGTGCTAGACTTCTGCATAAACTGACAAACCACAGACATTGTAGCAATATGACTGAAATTTTTTTTAAAGCTATTTTAAAAAATCCAAATCACACACACACACACGCACCCCCTGTATGTATCCATGCTGTTGTATCTTGAATCATAAAACTTTGTGAGGAGATGCATCTTGATGAGTACTTAACTCTCATCACAAAATTAGGTTACTGTGACCGTATTTTAAACTTCACTAAAAATTTAGTTTCAGGTTGATTTCTCTAGCACTGTTTAGTCTGGAACTATTAAACTAGATGATTTTATACATCTCTGTTAGTGTCACGCTCTTAAATTAAGAAAAGGTCTCTGACCTGCATACATTGCTTGCTGGCTTAAGTTTTTTTGCATTTAGCACAAGCTTTTAGCTCAACTGTTCATAGACGAGAAGAGCTTATGGTGTCGCCTGTTGTCTGGCATCTATCTCTTTGCACAAGTTTCTTGTCACTATTCCTCCTGAACTACATGGAGATTTGCAATGAAACCTTATTTACATATTTTTCCCAAAGTCTGGTTGGTCATAAATGGAAATATTACTCAGACAGCCGATATGACCATGACAGCAGCCATCTTGAACCAGCACTACTCCATCTAAATGGATGATTATATTAAAATGGAGTTTTCACCAAAAGACTACATACAGGATGTTGTTGGTACCAACTGAAATTGTGGCAGATCAGACAACCAATATGACCACTATGGCAGTCACCTTGAAAATCTTATTACTATTCCTCCTTAGTGAAAAGTAATATCTAATCCCAACTGAAATTGGTGCTGATCTGACAACCAATATGGCCACTATGGCAGTCATCTTGAAAACTTTTTTGCTGCTCTTCCTTAAAGGATAGTCATTGACATGTGGTTTTCATTCAATACTGTCTATATAGTGCCAATTAAAACTTAAGCTCTAGTAAATAAAGATCAAAAAGAGGCGTAAAAAAAAACAACAACTTTTATGTCAGCATTCCACTGTTGTGATTTATTTGGTTTAATAAATAAAGCATACAGTGACTCATAGAAACTGCAAGAAGCTTCACAGAGGTGAGCTTTGTAATTGTTTTTACATTCTGTTTTGGGGGGGGGGGGTTGCTCCAGATTATTCATTTGTAGCTGCTTTCTTTAATCCATGCTGGGAAGTTTCAGAATATCTTGTGTTTTATCCAGATCCAGCTAAAGTAATGATTGTTAAATAAATAATTAATAGCTGTCTTCCAGTTGATATGTTGGATTAAAATTTAACATCATAACACCCTGTTCTATATACATGTACGCATTAGGGCTATTCCAGTAACATATACATGGGACCCAAGGAAGGCACTGTTAATATAGAGTAGTCACCCATAGATGCATTTAGAATTGTATATTGTTTTCATATTCAACTTCTTGGGTAATCTGAGTACCCTGGCATATATTTTTTTTAAAGTGCCTTCCCTGGATACCGTGTATGTTTAAATAGAATAGCCCTGTTACTTCTTACATGATATTTTAGGAATATAATTAAATGTCAATTATGAAGATATAAATTCAGCTATTTTTGGTAAAAATTACTCTTGGGGGGTGGGGTGAAAGAACTCCAAACTTAACGCTAGATATGTGAATTTCAAGCAGCATGTAAGCAAGTCGCGTATGGGCTGGCAATACACAACTGAGTAAAAGAAAATGGCAGATAACCACATTTAATTACATACATATATATATATATATATATATATATATATATATATATATATATATATATATATATATATATATATATATGAGCTGCAGTATGGTTTATTTGTTTAGATAGGAATCTGTTGTTTTGGGGGGGGTTTTACCCAAGGGAGGTGACTGCAACAACTAGCGTACTGTTTGCAAACAGTTGTCAGCATAGCCAAAAATAATAGCATCTGAGAAATTCTTGTGTTATGTTCTGTCCCCAGATAAGTTTATGTAAGGTATATGAAGTCAGTACATGTTTGGTTACCAGAATATACCAAATGTCAAATGCACAACTTTGATATTTAGTATTTAATTAAGTAAGTTGGACTTTCAATGGTTTGTCATTTAACTAGATCTGTTTTCTTGTAAAAGTTGTAATAGGCTTGCTTCTGCAGTAAACTTCTACATATTAAAATCAATGCTTTCATTAGGAAAAAGAGGCACAGTGGCAGTCCACAGCCTTTGCATTGGACAATGATGGGAAAATGGCCAATAAATTTCGCAAGTTGATGGGCATGAAAGAGAACGAAGAAGGAAAGGTTCCTGAGAAAGATGAGAAATTGACTGATGAACAGAAGAAAAAGCAGGATGAATTGTTTTCACGGCTGGACAAAGAATACGAGTTTGCCCGAATGGCCACACATACACACAGGGGCATTGGACTTGGGTTTCAGTCACAGTCACAAACTTATCCACCTAACACAATCAAGTGAAATGCATATAATTTATATTTTTATGCTGTTTGATTTTTTTAACTGCTCTAGCTAAAGAACTAGAAACCTTTCTTCAGTTTCTGAATTTCTACTGCCCTCTGCTATTGTTAAATAAGAGTATCTTTTTCAGTTATGCTCCAGTTTCTGACTCCTTGAAAATTCTCTTAATAAAACATACTGAAGAAGGCATAGCTTAACTTTTGTATTCAGAAATATATTTATGATTGTGTGTTTTATCATAGAAAAGTATTGCTTACTCTCAAGTTAAATGCCTGTTATGAATGGATCTATTTGGTCTTGACAAGTAATACGATTCCTGGTGGTTCACATATTGCAGGACCAATTGATAGAACTGGGTTTGATTTGTACAGATGCTTTTTAAATATACATATTGTATATATATATATATATGGTAAATGTTATTTCAAGCACTGAATAAAATTTCCTGAGATTGAAATGGTATTAAATGTATGGTTCTGACGATTATAAACTAACACATGATTTTGACATGGTCTGTAATGTACATGACTATTGTTGTAACATGTATTCATGTATGTCTTTCAGATTTATTCTAAGAGATTTAATGGTACATTTTATACTTTTATGTTAAGGAAAACAGTTCTTATTGTCAGAAGTGTTTAAATGACATAGAGAAGGGGAGAGATAGAAAGAGAAAGTACAGTTATTATTCATTGTCAAAGTCAAGTAGCACTAAGCAGTATGAATAAGAAAGCATGAAAATAGAAATAATTTCTAAATATTCTTTGTACTTAATGTGTTTTAATTGCTCTTGTAAAGCCGAACATGTTATATTACACGTGTGTCTTATAAATTTTGTCTCCAGACAAAAGCTGAATTTGTCTACCATTTACAGTTGCCAAGTGCTATTGATGGCTTGTTCTTGGCTTAAAGGACCCTGTCAGTTTTGGGATAAAAATTTCCGAGATTTAGGTCACTGTGACTGTAGAAGAAAAATGGTCTTCACAGAACTCAAGTTCTCCACCACCTACACTTAACAAACTTTGTTAATGGGATAAGGAAGAACCCTTTTGATTTCAGAATCAAATGGTCAGGGTCACTGAAAGAAGAATGGTTTCTGCACCATAACTTGAGTTCTCCATCATCTACAGTTAACATTGTAGATGGCTTGTACTGGGGGTGTGGGGGGAATGAAGGAAGGACAATTGGTTTGGGGGTCAGATGCCAATGTGACTGATTGAAAGAATAATATTGGTTTTCACACAGTAACATTAGTTCTACACTTCAGATCTGGACCAGATTTTGCAGATGACTTGCACCTGTTTGAATGCTCTAAATTCTGGGGTGAAATTTGAAAGGCCAAGGTGACTGACTGAAAACAGAAAAATGGGTTCTACACAATAACATTGGTTCTCCATCATAGACCTGGTCCAAACATTGTGGCATGCGTGTACTTGAAGTATGGAAGTCTGTTGGTTTTGGGGGTCAAAAAGACAAGTCAGGGTCCTTGTCACTTAATGAAAAAGTTGTTTTTGCACAAAAGTTTCAGCACTCTCAATAGAGTGTTAAACATGGGGTGTACATATATCATGCCACTTGTTTTATTTTCCATGATTTGGTGGAAATTTAACTTTCCATTACTCATAGATTGGAAACCACTAAACCTTAGTGCATACTAGTGCTATGGATTGGAACTGGGACTGATGTTATGCAGAGAAAATGGCCTGTGTGTTATGCAGGCTTTATTATGTGTTCAGCTTAAAGGTCGATCTATGTTTTATTATCATTTCAAAGAAGTAAATGAATCAGTTGTGTTAACTGCTGTGTGGTGTCAGCATCAGCACATATCAAAGTCTATACAGATGAACAGCCTCACTACATCTTGTTCTTTTTTCATAGATACTTGGCATCAGTCTGGATGGGTTTTATAATGTCTACCCACTGGGAAAGGGCTAACTATGTTCCTGTATCATTATTTCTATGTTCTTGGTGAAGTTTTTGTTTTAAGCTCAAATTTTTGTACGTTGTATACATGTTGTTGGAATGATGAAACTTGGTAAGTGGGTGCATATTCATGAGTACCACACTCTTATCACAAAAATAAGTTGTAAGCCGCATTTCACATTTCTGTGATTTGGTTACATTTCTTTGTAAAGTTTATTTCTCAAGCTCTGTTTACGATAGAGTTGTCTGACTAGAAGAGTGTATGCATCTCTATTAGTACCAGCCATGCATCAATAGTTAACTGTGACCTATATTTCACATTTTACTGACTTGGGTTAAGTTTTTGCATTTAGCTTGTGAGTATATTGGTTTATTGCACCCTTTATTAATTTTATACCTAAATTCATAATGAGGACTACACTCACGTCACAAATTTAGGTCATTGTGATGCAGTTTCATGCTTTATTGACACCTTTACAACAAAAGCTATTACAACAAAAGCTATGACCTGTATTTCACATTTGCTGGCTTAGGTTATGTTTTTAGCTCTACTGGTCATAGACCAGAAGAGCTTATGGGATGGTCTGTTGTCCACTCCCAGTCCATTAGCACAAGATTTTTATTGCTACATTTTCTCAACATCTTGGATGATTGCCTTGAAACTTTACATTCATCCAATGTTCTAGTTCAGGGGTGTCAAACTCATTTGCAATGGCAGGACAGATTTGATATAAATGTACATCACTTCATGAGCATACAAATTTGACACTAACAAGAGACCTGGTCTGGCAGGCCATATGTTTCAGACACCTAATCTAATTAGTCCTAAATAAAATTGGACATGCAATATGGCCATCATTAGAATCATGTTATCGCTACTCCTCCTAAATGGATGGTTACTACATGGAGTCTTATCTGAAAGATTTCTTGTGATATCTGTTTGGACTTGATTGAAATTGGTACTAGTTTGATATCCAGTACTTTAAAATCTTGTTATTGACAATTGGATGGTCTTATCAGTATGGGATTTTCACTAAAAGACTTGTCATGATACCTAGTTTGTCCTAAATGAAAATATTGGTGATCTGATGCCCAAAATAATCACCATGGCATCCATTTTCAAAATCTTATAGCTACTCCTCTTGAATATGTGGTTGTATCAACATTATTTTCTCCAAAGTTGTTTTATGAAGTCTAGCTGGTCGGAAATAAAAATGGTGCCAATGTGACATCCAATATGGCCATTATTGAAGCCATCATAAAAATCTTATCCCAGCTGTACTTGAACAGAAAATGATCTGTAATTTTCACCAGAAGACTTCTTACAATCTCAGGCTGGTCTTAAATGATAATGGTGCTGATTTTACATCCAATATGGCCACCTCAACTCCATTCGGAAAGTTGCATCATGAAAATATTATCTCTACTTGTCTTCAGTCTGTGGCAATATAAACATGGGGTTTCCATCAACAGACTTATTATGATACCTAATTGGTCTTAAATGAAAATGGATTCAGTCATATGACCACTATGACTGTCTTAAATTCTTGTTGTCACTATTCCTCCTGAATGGATGCTTATTATGACATGGGGGTTTTCGCCAAAATACTTCTAATGATGTCAACTTTGCCGTAAAGGTAAATGGTGCCAAACTGACATCCAGCATGTGTACCATAGCAGCTAATTTGAAAATCTTGTTATTGCAAAAAAAAAATATCTGAGATGGTTTCAGTACTTGACAGTTGAAAGGATGCACTAGTCTTAAATTGAATTTCTTGATATTTTTTTTGCATGCCCAGTATAGCATTGGTCCTCATTTCAGGTTACTGGCATAAGTAAAGATTTTCCATTTAGTTGCTGTTGTGGACTTACTGCTATTATTCAGTACATGATAGGCTGTACATGGCAGCCAGTATAGTTGGTGGAGGAAGAATCACAGACCCATGGGAAAGGTACTGGCAAGTTTTCTTATACCCGTAGCCTGATACTCAAACCCATGCAGACAGTGGAGATGGCAGTGATTGTTAAAGGCAGGCACTTTAGACCACTCAGCCACCTGGGGCCCCCTTTGCATTTAGTTCATAATAACATAGGTTTTTGCATACAACTAGCTTGGTGAAGGGATGTGTGTTGATGGGTACTACTCCATCAAAGCAGAAGTAGGCCATTTTTAATGTTCCACTGACATCAGTTAAATTTAATATTTCATGTTCTTTTCTCAGGCACTGTTCATCCTAAAAAGCTGATTGTCTTTTACTGGCTTTGGTAATTTTTTTTTGTGTGTGTGTGTGTGTGTGTTATCTCTTGGATACACAAATATTTTGCATGTTGCAGCCTGTGCATGCTATTCTTAGAATCTTGAAACTAGGTGAGGGGATGCATCTTAATACAACATCCTTATTGCAAATGGCAGCCTTCCTGACCTACATTCCATGTTTCGTTAACTTTGTTTAAATGTCTTTTATAGGGGGCTATTATGTTCAAATCATGAAACTTGATAATTGGATGCATCCCTGTTTGGACTACATCTTAACAACCAAAGGTCACTGTCAACATGTTCTGCTTCCTAAATGAAAATGGTTCCTTTTGGATATTAAATATGGCCAGCACAGAGGCTTTTTAGCTTAATTGGTCATAGACCTGAAGAACATCTGGGATAATCTATCGTCCATCCATCCATCCATTATAATGCTCAAGGTTTTTATTGCATACCTTCCTAAACTACTTGGAGGATTGCCATGAACTTTACAGAAACATTCATCCCATGGTCTAGTTAGACTGAAATAAAAAGGGTGCTGTTTGGACATTCAGCATGGCCACCACAATGGCAAGTATCAAAATATTAAAAATACTACTGAATGGATGTACATAGCAACATGGGGTTTTCACTACAAGACTTCTTATCATGTCTAGTTGGCACGAAATGAAATGGTGCTGATCTGACATCCAGTATGGACACTGTATCAGCCATCTTGAAACCAGGGTCCGTAGGGGACCTTGAGAAACCTTGAAAAATGAATTTGTCCCTCAAGACCTTGAAAACCCCTTGAAAATTCAGAATATTGTCTGGGTACCTTGAAAAGCCTTGATTTTCTTGAAACCGAAAGGAATTGATGAATTGTTTTCATTTTACAGATGTATATAAAAAGGAAAAGGGGGGGGGAAAAACCCCAAAACGATATCTCACTAAGTTTGTGCCGGAATGGAAATTTCCACAACTGGCCACTGCACAGTCATACATTGTGAACTTCAGTTGTTCGAGCCCGGATGTAGCTGCGGTTTAAATTTGAATCATTTGTATGCTTTGAAATGGCTGGCTGCCAATTCCAACTTCGGTGGCTAGACAAAGAAAAATGTAAAGTTTGGAAAATGAGATCTTTGTCAGAAGGATATTGATTTGTGTGCAGTGGGAGAGAGTGCTCAGCTGTCAAATGCAGATGGAAAGAAAACAAAAAGCTCTTGTAATGGCGCTGCCATTAGCAGCTAATATGGCAAAACAAGAATCCTTCAGCATGAAATCATTTTTGACGAAAGAGGTATGTCGGTGAACACAGAGATTCATGTTTTAAGATAGAAACTGTATATAGTCTTAATTATGAAATTAGTTGATCTGGTTCTATTTTTGGATTGAGTGGAAATAGGACAGACAATAATTGCAATGAACATGATAAATCTAAAAATATAGAATACAGCTGAGAGAAATATTAATATATCAAATATGAAATAGTTTAAAATATCCATACTGTTTTTAAATAAGCAATAATATAAAAAAAACAAATATCTTTGTTAAATTTTTTTATTTTATGGTGGTGGGTGAAGAAGAAAGGCAGGTACTGAAAAAGACATTGATAGAGTGACAGCTGCTGCTGACGACTGTATTGAAAGCAGACACCCATAGGAAAATTTCCTTTATCACGACATCAAATAGTTGGAGGAAAGTTGTCATGGACAAAATAGCTGAATTTGGAACTCTTGAAACGCAGCTTGATGACAAGCTATAAGAACTGAAAAATTCACTCAAAAATAATTTGGACTTTGTAAGTAATGTAGTGTATTCAAAGTAAAATGAAAATTTTTCAGTTACTGTACATTATTCAAATGCCCAGATGTAGGATGTTTGGTATTGATGGGAAGGGTATCAATGATCATACTCATGTTTTTTGGGTTTTTTTTAAAACAAATTTGCAAGAAATGTTCCTCGTATGAAGCAATAGAAAGTATTAACTTGTGTTTACATACAGTTTCATTTATGTATTTAAAATTAATGTAATAATGCACCTTGAAAACATGATTTTGAAATTTAAAAAGCCTTGACAAAACCTTGAAAATTTCGAAAGAAATATGCTACTAACCCTGTGAAACTCTTACTGCTACTCATCCTGAATGGTTGGTAATATCTACTTAAGTTTGTGCAAAAGATTTCTTGTGACATCTGGTTGGTTCGAAATGATAATGGTGCAGATCTGACATACACTATAGCAGTATAGCTGCTGTTAGCCAATTTGAAAATTTTTTGTTTATTGCTACTCCTTCTAGCCTCCTAGATGTTGGCAGGGGTACTGGATGGTAGAGTGGGCACTTGCCTTTACAGATCACTGGCATCTAACCTCTTTCTGAGTGGTTTCATCCAACGTGGATAGGTGAGAAAGTTTGTCAGTAGCTTCCTATGGTTTGGTTGTTCTTCCCAGGGTTCTCTCGGGTTTTTACACCACCCCATATATACTGTTCTCTATATATATATATATAGCCTATCATGTGCTGAAGAAGGGCATTAAAACTGAAACCAATAAACCAATCCTTGATGGATGATCATAATGACATAAGCTTTTTACCCAATAAAATTCTTATGTTTGTTGGTTCTGAATATAAAAAAATAGATGCCGATGTAACATTTAAATGGCCACCATGTCAAGTCATCTTGAAAATCTTATGACAAATTGTATATTGTGATAGTTAACCCTCTGCAGGTTGACTGTATTATACAGGTGATCGAGTATCAGAATTAAGTGAACTACATGCTGTTCACAAGGTGCCCCAGCTGTCTGAGTGGTCTAAGGAACTCTTGTCTACTTCCACAAGAGTTCAAGTCATGGCTGAACCGACGATGGTATGGAATAAAGTTTTCCATGGGTCAACAGCTTTTCTCTGGGTCTTCCAGAGTTCTTCCTTTACGAAATATTCTAGCCCATTATCTGCTGAAAAATGGTGTTAAGCCCAACAACAACATTTCATATTAAACCTAAGCTGTAGTGGTCAATCAAGATAATTACAGATGCATAAACTATGTTTCTGTTAGTGGTTGTACTGGCCATCATTCCGTCTTTACTTAAAACCATGGACTTTCAGCCAGTTAAGTCGGGCTTCTTGGATTGAACAATAATATCTTACGAATATTAGTTCTACTGTTCATGGATCTTAAGAGTTTATGGGATGGTCTCTTGTCACATGTCGTCTGTCCATTAGCGTAAGTTTCTTATCGCTTCTCCTCTGACTTGTAGGATTGCCATGAAATGTTTACACGCACATTCATCCTATGGTTTAATTGGTCCCAAAGAACAATGGTGCTGATCTGGTGTCAGCAATCAACAACAGCACAATACCACAGTGGCCATCTTGAAAATCTTGTTACTGCTACACCTGATGAATGGAAAGCTATATTGCCATGGGGTTTTCACTAGAGGATCTTGAAGATCTTGTTATTGCTACTCCTCCAGAATAGATGGTCATATCAACATGGTTTTTTTTCTTTCAGTTAAAGACTACTTAATGATATTTAGTTGAGGTCGATCTGATGTCTATTATAGCGGTCACAGTGGACATCTTGAAACTCTTGTTATCGCAACTCCCTCTGAATAGAAAGTCATGTTACCATGGGGTTTTCACCAGAAGACTTTTGACAGTGTATAGTTCATCCAAAATGAAAATGGTATCAATCTGATGTCCAGTATGGCCACACATGATAATATAAAAGTAAAGTGGCTGGACAGTTTTTCAGACTTTAATAATAGGTTTGTGGTGGGGGAGATACCTCTGTTGAGCTGAATTCTCTGCAAAGTTTTATAGATCTGATGAAAGAACCAAGAGTGATTGGCAGGGAGATAAAAGAAGGATTTAACTAAGGATTACTTCATTTCTTAACTGAAGTGAAAATCTTGCAGCATTTTTAAATTACATTTTCTGAATTTGAATTTGGGTGGTCGGATTTATTTGGCAAACATTTCAAAATGTGGATCTCTATCAAAAGTTACATTTGAGTAGTGATTGCCCAACCGCAGGTTTCCTATATTTAATTTTATTTCCTTTTTCAAGACCATGGGTAAAAAAACTTTCAGTACACAAGGTTTTAGCTGTATGTTGTTCAATGACATCACTTAGAATCGGACTGGAATCATCAAAACTTCTCAATGTTGGTGTATTGCACAACATTATCATAATTGTTGTAATCATCATCATTGTTGACATTTTTGTCTTGTCTGCAAAAGATAGGCATCACTTGTAATAATTGTTGTTTGTGTTGGCTTCATCATCAAGCTTTTACCTTTGACATTTAAATGCTTGGTTATGAAACTTGATGGATGATGCATTCATCATGTAGGGTACTGTTCATATGAAACTTGATGGATGATGTATTCATCATGTAGGGTACTGTTCATATGAAACTTGATGGATGATGTATTCATCATGTAGGGTAAACTTGATGGATGATGTATTATTCATCCTGTAGGGCACTGTTTATATGAAACTTGATGGATGATGTATTCATCCTGTAGGGTACTGTTCATATGAAACTTGATGGTACTGTTCATTAAAGGTAAACATTAGTCTTAGTGACTGACTTTTCACGCCTCGGTGATGACAATAATGTTTTGCATTTAGCCTAGTTTCACTCGAACTGTTGTCTCTACAGTCATGAAACTTGATGGGTGTATTCATCTTGGAGGGTACTGCTCACCATGGACAAAAGTAGGTCACTGCTGCCTACTTTTCTTAACCTAAATACATTGCAAGGTACTTAGGTTATGTCACTTCATAGATAGCAAAATAGTATTCTGCAAAATTCTTGTCGTCTCGACATCAACAACAGCACAATACCACCACCACTAATAATTATTAATAGTGATGTTATTCTTGTTATATTAATAAGCTATGCAGACATTTGCTTTAAAATAAACAGATGAATCAGTCGTTGACTTTCTGGGGTGGCTCAGTGGTTAGTGTGCCAGTCTCGCGACCAAAAGGGATCAGGTTCGAATTATAACGGGACCAGTCTAGATCGGCCTCCTCCATGACTCTGGGCAATCCATTTTACTTCAATTACCTCTACAAGATATAACCTTTAATGTGATCATGTGCCGTTAAACATGCATCAGTTTTAAAAAAAAGCAAATACTTCCAAAGACAATGGATATATTCTCAGATGGATAATACATGGCTGAGATAGAGGAGTCTGCACTATGCAACAAAACAACCTTTGAAGAAGATCATTTTGATACCTTTCATTCGTAGAATCAGCTGGATAACCGTAATATTGTTTAAAACCTCGGAACCACTTTGGAGATTCTTTTTCACCATTAAATATATTTGTTTCGTTGTTTTGGCTTTGACGCCATTTCTCAACGCAGGATAAGCCTATACATGGCGTCCAGTATAGCTGGTGGAGGAAGAAGTCGAGCTTTTACCTTGGCCGAACCGACACGGACAGGGTTGAGATGGCAGTAATCGGTAAAGGCTGGCACTTTAGACCAATCGGTCACGCGGGACCCGCCATTAAAAATGGTAATTGTTTCAAGTCGTGGATATATGTGAATATATATGGACTCGTTAAATAGATCCCTGCGTATTTGGTAATTAGGTCTCAAAGTAGACGTAATGGGCACTAAACATGATGCAGCTCTCGCGTTCATATACCCAATTCTTTCCTCTCCCTTCTTTGCATACATCCATTTTTTCTTCCTTCCTTACCCTTGAAAACTCCCAATCAGAGAAAATTCAACCAAAAACATTTTTTAATTTCATAATATAAAAGTGCACTCTAGAGATTGGTGCGACTTGCATGTATAGGCTGCGATTCATTTCAGCGGAGAATTTGAATATATGTGTTAGTTTTCATTTTATTTATTTGGGAATGTACGGTATTTTATTGACACCTGATACCCATTGCTTTCATTATCCACGAATGTAAGGTAATAGTGCACATTTCTTTAAATGTCATTTAAATTATCCAAGGTGTGAGAGACACGTAACGATTAAAATTGACGAATGGGCTCGGCACCGTATTCAGTTGCTTGCCTGAGGTGCGTTTAATGCTCCTATTTGAGGCATGATTGATTTTTAATTAGAATCCATTCTGATAACGGTTAGACACATGGACGAGGCAATGTGAATTTGGGGTCAAAGTATCGGAAAACGCCTACGTTGAGACGATGCAGAGACAATTTTGTGCTATTTGAAATGAGTGTCAAAATTAAATTTTCCAGAAATCACCATAAATTAGGGCGGACTAGAGAATTATTCTAACTTCGATGGGTGTGTATCAATAACGGCGGTCAGATAAATTTTTATCCTGATTGACTAAGCTAAAAATGAGGTGAGAGTTTCCAAGACGAAATTCCATGTTGTAAGTATTATACTGTAATATGCAAAGGGGGCTCCTAACCGAGCGAATCTAATACTCGCATGAATTCTGCTAGAAGTCACTGTTTCACAGGAGTCTGACGTATTATCAATAAAGCACTACAAAATTTCTGACAACATGAAATCACCTTATAGGTACTGTAAATTAACACTTAGTACCGATAAGGTGATTTCATGTCAGAGATTTCGTCGTACTTTATTGATAAAACGTCCGACTCCTGTGCTTGTTTTCTCCTTATTTCCAAGGACTTCTCGACAACCATCGTTGCCTACTGGAAGTTCTAATAACACGCCAAGACCATAAATACTTTTCCTCTAATCAATGAATGACCACAAAATATCCCAACTTCACATTTGCATGGTTTCTTGTTAGATTTCCTTAACGTAGCGTCAGTACGTAAATAACATAAAATACAAACCACCTCTCAGACACCAAATACAGGGAACTATTTTCCTATTCTATCCCTGGGTCAGTCGAATCAAGATTATAAATCTGACTTTACCATATTTACTATCATAGCAACAATAAAAGACGTCTCCAGAAAATGAAATAATCACTTCTACATTATTCCATTGTACAGATTATCAGTCATATCACAAATATTTCACTTGGAGATACAGAATCAACACCTTTAGACTGACATAGAAACTACTTGGCTCGTGCCCACTTATACGGCTCTGACCCGAACTCACTACGAAACTAAACCGTACCATCATAAAATCTCATCAACACTGCACTCTACGACGACTGCCGTAGAAATTGGCTAATTACTCGTTCTGAGAAATATTTACCCAACACCGACTTCCCATAGTCAAACAACTAATCACAAAACTATAGTAAATCTATAAAATGGAGACTTGTATACTAATGGAGGATACCTTAGATTTACTACAATAAATCGCAAAATTAGCTAAGTTTCTGCGGAAGGGAAGTTTTGAGCTCCGGGAGAGTAGCACATATTCTCTCGTTATATAAATTGTCAGAGGACTGCGGCTCTGGACGTATTTGAGAGACCGGAACCAAAAAGGTACAGTGGTGATTCAGTTATTTATAAACAGGCGAGTCTCGAAAAGCACAAGGTATGTGTCTCAGTCTCGTGCAATTTTCGTGATATGAGTTTGCAATTATTTGTTTGAATTTGTTTTAAATTCATACATCGATTTTCATCGAGTTCAGAAGATATTGTTTGCATTCATTCGTCTTCAATTTTATCTAACTCGTTTAGTCTAAGAATTTCATACATTATTTCTTAGCTAAGAATTTCTTGAGATAATTGGGTGAATTCACTTGTCTTAAATTTTATGAATCCTGTTTACTAAGAAATGAATATTTAGTCCTATGTTGTAGAATGCTCACGTGACGGATTGTTAGTTAGCAAATATTGTAGTTAGGACATGAAGTTAATCTCTCATCGATTCATTTGTTTAAAAAGATTTGAATTCTTTTAGCCGAGAAATCGAGAGCCTGCCGGCCAACAAATTAAGCCAGTCATGGGAGTTCACAGCAGGGCGTACGGTTTATTGTGTCTAGATTATGTTAGTTCATGTAGGGAGAGGCATTAATCTTGTACTAGGTTTGTGTATCAGCTGTCAGGCTGCCAAATGAAACATCATAGCCTTACTTTCTGTTGAATTACGTTATGACGATATCTGACGGAACGAGGGAGGAGATCGTGTTCGACCCCAGTAAAACAAATATGACAAATATTTAGTTGTCTATTGTTTATTTTAAAAGATAAATAGCTCCATATATACACCCAAAGAGTGGACAAAGGGAGGAGACAAGCAAATTACGGTTAATGACCCGGAAGGAGAGAGAGAGAGAGGAAGACGTCGACTCTAACTTGTCACCAACGTTGAATTCGGAAGGACCGCCAAGCAACCAGGTTATTCAGAAAAGCTGGAAAATGGAGTTAGATCATTCACTCGATTTCACGCGGCTAATTGCATTTTTTAAAATAAACTTGATAGCTATTTCTAAGAAAGTGTATCATTTAAATGTTATGATCAATTTCACTTTCGTTTATATAAGTGGTTAAATTGTTATATTCTGCATACCGGGGCGCTTGTTGTTCTATTATATATGAATGAAACAAAGACTAGAATGAAGGAAACCAGTCGAACAAGAGAGAATTTAGGCGTAATATAACATGCAAACTTGAGTTTCTATGTGCATTTTAATGATTAGTTTTTGTCATACATGTATGCAATCGACTTTGTATGCAATAATCTCAATCTTATTGAAGCATATAGGCTTTTTTGTCCGCGGCATTCGTCTTGAACAAATTTGAAAATGTATGAATTCCCTTATCATGTGTTTGCGGTTACAGCTGCAGACATTTATAAATAAATTACACCCTCTCCAGATAATTTCATACTTTTATAAATCAATAACACGTTGAACTTGTATTTCCTGGGTTATATGCATATATATCTGAATTATGTAATCAGCAGTGGCAGTTTTGAGTTAAAGTATGAATTTGATTTAAAGAGTTTCAAAAATATGATCTGCGAAATTTTTGTTTTTAAGATTTTTTTTGGAGCAAGTTTACGTGGAGGAACATTTAATTTTGTCTGTTAATATTACTGAGGAATGGAATTTGTTTATTAAATCTGAAGATAAAACTGACAAACGTTTGCAACATAAAGGTAGACGTATCACAGAGAGTAGCAGCTGTTTTGAGAGTGATGCAAGATTTAGAAGAATTATATCTGGTTACAATGATGTTGAGACTTTCTCATCACTTTGGCACATGCAGGGAAGTGTATGTTTGTTTACATTTTAAATTCTTGCTAATGTTGAAGCGGAAAATAAAGAGAAGAAAACAGCACATTATTATATGTTCATTTTTCCCCCATTAACTTTACATTGTCTGAATTGTGCAATATTTTTCCATACAGCACGCTTCATACTGTACGACATGTATGACTAAAAATAGTATCGTGTGTTAGGAACTGCTTCTGATTGTAAACAATAACGTTCATGTAGCAGGCGCAGGAGCTTAGATTTATTAGATTTGTAATAAATAACATTCTTGGAAATAGACTTAGATTAATAGTAAAATTTCAAATAAAGATATGTTCTTGGATTTTATTATTGTGATCTAACAAAAGACTGTTAGCACATCACTACGATACAGGACACCACAGTAATATCAACACTTCCAGCGTTGGATAATTTACTTCGGAATACCTCTAATGTTTATTCAGAACTTTAATCATTAACACTTGTGTTAGAAATTCTATGATTATTTGGGATTTATTAAGCAATACCATCAGTTATCTTTATATTTCATTTTATATTCAAGGGAAATTAATTATTTGCTGAATTTCACAAAGCTTGTTGCTTCTCACTTTTTTCTATTATTTACTTTAATACGATAGAGTCATAATAGAGAAAAAATATTTGGATGTATAGTAGGGATACAAGTTATAAATGTCAAGTAAATAGCTGTTGTCCCTCCAATAAAGGGTATGCAAGTAACTGGGCATAAACATATGTCGTCTTTAGCAGGTAATATCAATGGCAATAAATATACTTACTTTTATGCGTCTTGCATTTCCCCAAAATGAACTTTGTTAATTATTTCTGCCAATCAGAATTACTTGGGTTCCAAACATTGATCCAAACCGCGAAATTGTACTGTAATTTCGACTACATTTCCAACAGAAATCGCAGTTTTCCTTACTGCTCTCAAAAACGAAATAAGTGTGTTATTCCATTGCAAATAATATTTAATCCTGCGTCTTTCTGAGAATTTCAATTAAAAGAATTCAAATTTCCTACCCAATTATTCCAAGCAATCAATGACAGAACAGAAACAGTTGTGCAGCTGCAACAAGGTCAGTCTCCCAGTAATATGTACATTGTACGTAATTGACCCAGTTAATAAATCCAGTCGTCACAAATAGAAAAGCATTATATAGCTGGATCGACAGAGAAACAAATCGATCTATTCCAGACCAACTGGAAATGTTGTTTCAAGGCGCATTAATTTATACTATGACACCAAATTTCAGTTTTAAGTAGACCAAAAGGATATTTCTTCCTTAAACGAATGACTGAACCAAGTTCAAAGGTCGCTGGTCTGTTTTATGTGCGCATGAATACTGTTACTGTGTATTATTGAAACTACAGCTGTGCATTGCCTTTGGAATCCAGCATAAATTTAATTATTTTGTTTCTTGTAGTGTGTTCTTTTTATTATCCAGCTACTACATCTGAATGGAAAATATATGAATTCATTTTTCTGAGTAATACTGTGCTCCTAACGTCGTGCAGCATTGTTCAGAAAAAAAACGTTCATATTTTTCCATACAAATGCAGTTACCTATAAATATTGTTTGGAATTTTCTTGTTAAAATATTAAAATGAATACTAAAAATCTAGTCCATATGTTAAAAAGAGATCGAATCTTCGTTTTCTGAAAAAAAAAAAAAAAATCATGTACTTCAATTATCACCTTACACACATCAATAATTTCTTGTATTAAATGAAATCAAAATTAGAAGGTTTCAAAGTACTACAAATCAATGAGCTTTCTCTATAAGGCTGAATCTATTTAACTATTATTAGTCTGTATAATTTAACATGAAATATATTTAGAAATAAAGTGTGAGTATTCAGCATGTAGGGTGTCAGGAAAAGCATTACTTACTGATCCAAAACCTATGTTCCATTTGAGAAGGAAGGAAAAAATTCACTTGCTTGTGACTGCAGTTTAAATCCATTTAGATGTCCCATACAAGATTTTGAAAAGTTCAAAGCTAAAGAGTATATCACCTTATCTGCATTGCAGACAGACCGTTGACTCAACTGCCCAGTTTATATTTAGGCCTAGCCCTGGTTGCGTACATTAGGTTTTTTCAGAGCGTTGTAAAATATCTTTCACCAAACGCCAATTACCTTAATTCATTTCTTTTAAAGTATGCATAAAAAAAAAAAACAAAAAAACAAACATTTAAAAAATTGCACGTATGAAAATGGGATATGTAATAAATACACAATCATATACATATGACCTTTCATTATATTTAAAATTGGAAGATGAATTGCCAAAGTAGGCAGGTTTTTTGAGGGACCTCCCCCAACGGGGATACAGTTTTTTTTTAAAGTAGTCATTAAGTATTTATACTGCTACTACTACTACTACTACTACTACTACTACTAATAATAATAATAATAATAATAATAATAATAATTATAGTAACTGGTTGAATGTATCCATATTAATGAAAGAATGTATAATTTTATATTCTTTTGTCATTATCTTAATGGTCATTCCGAATTTTATCAGTTGCCTTTGAAACTCGACACAATACAAATGACACGTTTCTATTATTCTTTCTTTAGATCATAAAAAATGCAGGAAAGCCTTATTTAAAAATCTTTAAATAACTGTATAGACACTTTTCGCCATTCAATGGCACATTTGTCACATACTGTGTATGTGTCAACTAAAATTAACCAATTAAAGGAAACCATGTGGGTTCCTATTTGTGTCTCAAAGTCTATGCAAACACAAACTTACATCATGCAAAACTTTCATAACATGTCAAGAAATTTCAGCCACAGTACATGTAAGTAGTATAGAGGTATACCAACATTCTCTCCACTGTGCGTGTTGTTAATGCAGACAACTTCGCATTAAACCTGTCACTCTGAAAGAAGTACGTAATATATATGGATGGGTCCCCTTATATTAAGACCACACAGGTATTAATATGGTATGATCTAATTTTGATTGTATAGCTGAAATATTTACGTTCAAAGCATCTTAACACCATTCTTTTGAGTAATACTCATGTATTTCTTTCACAAAACATTATTCATTTATAGCAAAGTCCCACACAAGCCCAGTTCGAACTCCCATGGTGCAAAGTAAGTTATTTTTACAATGTACATCACAATTTATAAACTTAGCAACCAGTATTATGCTAATAGACAGGAACCTGAAACTCGCCACACTTATCCTTGAGATGTCACTAACACAATGTACAGTTTGAACAGGGATTGAACAAATCAGGTTTATGGAGGTCAAAGTTCAAAGGGTAAAATATCTGCTAATTCTTCTAGCACTAATATCAAGAAGATGGTAAATCTGATTTGTCATCATTTTTTCCTTATTTTTGTTACAAATAAATGAAAAGAAATATTTGTGTTATAGTTTTGTTTCACTTAATGCAACAGTTTTAGTTGTCTTTACTTTTCTAAGACTTATAGTTTCACCTTAATTAAGGTCATTGCACACACAATACATCCACAAGGCATTTTGCGCAATCAGGAACAACATAGGCATAATGTATCATTCTCATAGCATCAAATCTCATGTAAAATTCTACCATAACATCAATGCCAATGTACCATTTTACCATTCTATACCATAACATTAATGCTAATGTACCATTTTACCATAACTTCAATGCTAATGTACCATTTTGCCATAACATCAATGTTAATGTACCATTCTATCATAACATCGATGTTTATGCACCATTTTACCCTAACATCAATGCTAATGTACCATTCTATCATAACATTAATGCTAATGTACCATTTTACCATAACACCAATGCTAATGTATCATTCTATCATAACGTCAATGCTAATGTTCTATTTTACCATAACATCAATGATAATGTACCATTTTACCATAACATTAATGCTAATTTGCCATATAAAAAGAAAACGCGATTGCACACATTTTCATATTTGTTTCAAGGTGACTCTCAAGAGTTTCATAATTTCCTTTGGGCTTAACTTTTAAAGAAAATGAATTTCCCACGTTTTCTACACTGGTATGCCCTGGCTATATATTTTAGGTACTGTTGAAAGAACATTAATTCCATTTATTTCCCACGTTTTCTACACTGGTATGCCCTGGCTATATATTTTAGGTACTGTTGAAAGAACATTAATTCCATTTATTTTGGTGTATGATTGAGGGGTTTAATTTAGTTCTCATTAATTCATTAACATTAATTCCATTTATTTTGGTGTATGATTGAGGGGTTTAATTTAGTTCTCATTAATTCATTAACATTAATTCCATTTATTTTGGTGTACGATTGAGGGGTTTAATTTAGTTCTCATTAATTCATTAACATTAATTCCATTTATTTTGGTGTATGATTGAGGGGTTTAATTTAGTTCTCATTAATTCATTAACATTAATTCCATTTATTTTGGTGTATGATTGAGGGGTTTAATTTAGTTCTCATTTTTTCATTAACATTAATTTCATTTATTTTGGTGTATGATTGAGGGGTTTAATTTAGTTCTCATTAATTCATTAACATTAATTCCATTTATTTTGGTGTATGATTGAGGGGTTTAATTTAGTTCTCATTAATTCATTAACATTAATTCCATTTATTTTGGTGTATGATTGAGGGGTTTAATTTAGTTCTCATTAATTCATTAACGTTAATTCCATTTATTTTGATGTATGATTGAGGGGTTTAATTTTGTTCTCAAAGCTTGACCATACTTCAGATATGCTTTTTTTTTTTTTTAAATCTCCAACTCCGCTTGGTCATTATCACTTCCTGACTTCAGAAGTGAATTGTAAATAAGAAAACGAGCCGATACCATTTCTTAAAAAAACACTTTTTTAAAACTATATTTTCTAATTCGTTCATTGTACTTTCAGGTTTTGGTATTGCGTAATACGTGCTAAAGTTAGTATGTAGTTCAGGCTGATCTATTGAGGACAGGTGGTGGTGGTTGGGGGGGAGGGCAGCCATTTTGATCCAGACGCGTGCTTAGATCATGCACAATTTTCACAACTACAGCATGAAAATACATTTCAGCCAGAGAACATGAAAGTATCGACGTATGCCAACATTTCCTTCCTTGTGCATGTTGCAAATGCAAACAATTTCACTTTACACTTTTCACTCTGTCAGAGTAAGTGATATCTGTGGAGCGCCCCTAACGGGGAGGAAGATTAATGACAGTTAATGCCCTCACCCCACTCCACGTCGATAGATAGAAAGGTTTTATGTGATTCGTATAAAATCACGTTTAAATATTCCATCAGCCTTCATGCCTATACTGGCTGTTTCAAAGAACACGATATATATTAATTAGGTGTTATGATTAATTATGAGCTCTGTTTCAATAACAACAAATAAGCAAAATATTTTTTTAAAAAAACCCTAATATTTGTATACAGTATTTTTGGTATTATCAATGGTTTTGCAAAGATATGTAGAATGCTATAGTCATGAGTCCCTACACTCCAATTTCCAACCATCCTTCCAATTCTGATTGACAGTAATGCTTTGATAAAACATCCATTTTAAACACAGATCATTGGCACACTCAGATTACTGTAGACCATATAGTAACACTTGTACATAAACAAATCAATTTTGCTCAAGCCAGTATTGTTGAATGAACACTTTAGCTGACTTAAGGTTATCCTCCAGTTAACTCGTGTTTCTTGAACAAATGATTAACTGGTTCCTTTTTAGTCTATTTAAAAAAAGAACGCTCAATGAAGTTTGACTATACACCATAGTGATTCAATACAGGTATAAGTATAACAAGGTGATTAAATACAGGTATAAGTATTTCAAAGTGATGCAATACAGGTATAAGTATAACAAGGTGATTCAATACAGGTATAAGTATATCAGAGTGATGCAACACAGGTATAAAAATACCAGAGTGATTCAATATAGGTATAAGTATACCAGAGTGATTCAATACAGGTATAAGTATATCAGAGTGATTCAATACAGGCATAAGTATATCAGACTGATTCAATACAGGTATAAGTATATCAGGTATAAGTATAACAAGGTGATTCAATACAGGTATAAGTATATCAGAGTGATTCAATACAGGTATAAGTATACCAGACTGATTCAATACAGGTATAAGTATATCAGAGTGATTCAATACAGGTGTAAGTATACCAGAGCGATTCAATACAGGTAATAAAAGTCTATATTTGAAAAAGCTTGCCAGTAGCTTCCCGTCGGTCGGTGGTTCTAACAGAGGTGTTCCCTAGTTCTTCCTCCACTAGTTATATTGGCCGCCATGAATAGCCTATCATGTGCTGAAAAATAGCGTTAAACTCCAAACAACAACAACATCAACAGCATTTACTGTGTGCTGCTCCACGATATTTCCCAGACTGCATGGCAGTGATCTCCTATATTATCATCCTTTACTTCTTTTTCATTTATGTAACAACGTATTTCTTTTTTACTGATTTTTTCTCTTCGCTCTTTATTACTTTCCATGGTTGTTTGGAAAGAAGAAACATTGATAGTTTATATTGTACGTTCCAGATTTATCATAAATGTTTAATAACATTGTTACCTCTATATCTAGCTTTGATAATTATTACAATGACGTAAATTATGGTATTCATAAGGACACACCACTTTTTGGTCATGGTTCATTAATTAAGTCACATTTATTTTTAATGTAAGCATTTAATACATCATTTGTACTAAACAAATTTAAGCAATACAGGTAATCATGCTATTTATGGTCCTTTAATTTCGAAATAGCCTTTATTCATTTTTTATATTTACTTATATATATATTGTATTAAGATAACAGCAGAGTACTATTTGCACAAATGTATTGAACATTACCACGTAACTCACCTGCGACCTCATTATCGTTGGCACTTGTTATACGTTTTTCAGTTTGATTGCTAACATCGAAATGAAATATATTGTGCCTGTGTATTTATTTACAGCATATGGAAACATCAGATAGACTCAAGAATAAACTACGTTTGTTATCAATACATTATATTGCAATGCTCCGCTAAGGGTATTGAACACTTTTGATTTTTACCAATCTCGTCTTACATTTGTATTGTCAAATAACATATACTACTCTCTCTTTGTCTCTCCGTCTGTCTGTATATATATATATATATATATATATATATATATATATATATATATATATATATATATATAGAGAGAGAGAGAGAGAGAGAGAGAGAGAGAGAGAGAGAGAAAGTAGTTGTACTAATTCATTGGTATCTTTATAACATCTATATAACTACAACTTTCTTAACTTTATTTCAGATTTATTATTTATTCGTGTATTTATTTGCCTTTATTACGAGTATATCCCCTAACTCTATCAATTTCGTTCAAAAGAAAATGTCAATAGATTTACTATTATAACCTTTAAGTGCTAAACGTTTGTGTTGTCAAATCCATAAAACGTATTCTATTTAGGAGTTAACACATGTTTATTGCAACAGTAAGCATCTAGTTTTTATATCTAGGTATTTGTTAGGATCATAGCATAATCTTCTGGGGTTAGTTCTAGGACCTTGATAATTTTTTTGGATCTAATTGGTATTCTGGTTCCAATGCTTCTTTGAAGGTGGGTTTTTTAATTTAACCTTGCTTTTCTATTGAAGTCATTTTTTGTTCTGTGTTTTGTTCTGTTTGTTTTGTTGTTTGTTTTTTTTAATTTGGGACTTTACGTTTCCATCGAATTCCCCTTCTGTCTTTGTTCTTGTATAATCTGCTTGAGATGGTTACCAAGTTGCTGTTGGAAACAATGCTTTGTTTATTCTAATGATTCCGTTGGTTATTTGCTCTTGATGTGATGATTCCTTTGCAGCAAGATGCTCTGAAAATGTTATTTCTGTTGTGATGATGTTGTGTGTGTGTGTGTGTGTGTGTGTGTGTGTGTGTGTGTGTTGTTTCTACTGTTTACAGAAGTTTTATTTTATAATGTTGAACTGCGTTAACATTTTCTGCATATTTACCAAATGATTTCTGTATTTTGCCCATTTCCTCTTACTTTTTTGAATTTGTATGATATCAATGACATATACAATTGTTTATTTTTCGGGGGGATGGGGGTTGGTTTTGTTTTTGTTGTTTATTTTTAATTTTTTAAATTTTTTTTATTTATTTAGATTTGGTACATTAAGCCAATGTAACAGAAATAATATAAATGACCAGTGTGAGAATCGCTACTTTTCTGGTAAAGTTTCTTCGTCCTTTTGTGTGAAGACTGGATTTCAAATTTCAAATAAAAAATTACCCTTTAGGAAAAGAGACCTCCATATTGGCGAATACGGCAATTGATATTTAACTTCTGACTCGCCCGTCTCCGGCACTAGTTCTATACCCAACAACGCGTGAAGAACAGAAAGGCAGTCACTCTTTCTGGCCGCGATATTTGATTTGTGATTCTTACCACGGATCTGTTTTCATAGTATTCGCTGCTGAGCTTGGAATAGAGGGTGTCTTGAAAATTGTCACTTGTCATTGTTGCAGGGTGAGTAATATGTCTTGAATATTTTTTTTTTATTTTTTTTTTTAATCGTTTTGTTACCAGGGAAGGATGCGTGATAATAGCCATGGTACGCAGTGTATCAGGTTACATGGTAGTATATAAAGCGTGAGTTGTATGATGGTACATACATGTCAAAGCTATGTGATGGTACATAGAGTGTCAACAAAGTGTGAGAGCTATATGATCTTACACAGTGTCAAAGCTATATGATGGTACATTGCGTGTCAAAGCTATATGATGATACATAAAACGTGTGTTCTACATGATGGTACGTAAGATGTGGGAGCTATATGATGATACTTAAAATGAGATAGATCTATGATGGTACATAAAGTATGGGTGGTATATGACGGTACATCAAGTTTGGGAGCTATATGATGGTACATTTAAGTGTCAATACTATATGATGGAACAAGTGGTGTGGTGGCTATATGATGGTACACAAAAAGTGTCAAACCTATATGATGGTGCTTAAAATTTGGGAGCTATATGATGGTACATAAAGCGTTGGAGCTATATGATGGTACATTCAGTTTGGGTGCTATAAGATGGTACTTGAGATATCAAAGCTATATGATGGTACATAAAGTGTGGGAGCTATATGATGGTACATAAAGTGTAGGAGCTATATGACGGTACATAAAATGTGGGAACTCTATGATGGTACAAAAAGTTTCAAAACTATATCATGGTACATAAAGCGTTGGGGCTATATGATGGTAAACAAAGTGTCAAAGCTATCTGACGGTACATTAAAATGTGGGAGCTGTATGATGGTACATAAAGCGGCAAAGATATATGATGGCACATAAAGTGTGCGAGCTATTTGATGGTAAAGTGTGGAAGTTGTGTGATGATACATAAAATGTGGGAGGTATATGATGGTACATAAATTATGGAAGCTATATGGTGGGACATAAGGCGTGGGAGCTATATGATGATAGTACACAATGTGAAGAAACAATATGATGGTAGATAAAGTGTCGGAACTATATGATGATACATAACATGTCAAAGATATATGATGGCACTTAAAGTGTCAAAACTATATCATGGTACATCAAGTCTGGGAGCTGTATAATGGTACATAAAGTGTGAGAGCTCTATGATGGTACATAAAGCTTGGGAGCTATTTGATGGTACATAAATTGTCAAAACTATATGATGGTACATAACGTGAGAGGGGCTATATGATGGTACACAAAGTGTCAAACCTGTACATACAATGTTGGAGCTATATGATGCTACATAAAGTGTCAAAGTTATGTGATGGTACATAACGTGTGCGAGCTATCGGATGGTACATCAAGTCTAGGAGCTATATGACGGTACAAAATGTGTGGGAGCTCTATCATGGTGCGTAAAGCGTGGGAGGTATTTGATGGTACATAAAGTGTCAAAATTATATGATGTTACATAAAGTGTGGGAGTTGTAGGATGGTACATAAAATGTGGGAGCTACATGTGGTACATACAGTGTGGGAGCTATATGGTGATACGTAAGTTTGGGAGCTCTGTGATGGTACGTACAGTGTGGGAGCTATATGACGGTACATAAAATGTGGGAGCTCTATAGTGATACTTAAGTGTGTGAGCTCTGTGATGGTACGTACAGTGTGGGAGCTATATGATGGTATATAAAGTGTGGGAGCTCTATGGTGATACTTAAGTGTGGGAGCTATATGATGATACATAAAGTGTGGGAGCTCTATGGTGATACTTAAGTGTGTGAGCTCTGTGATGGTACATACAGTGTGAGCTATATGATGGTACATAAAGTGTGAGAGCTCTATGGCAATACTTAAGTGTGTGAGCTCTATGATTGTACATACAGTGTTGGAGCTCTATGGCGATACTTTACTGTGTAAACTCTGTGATGATACATACAGTGTGGGAGCTATATGATGGTACATAAAGTGTGGGAGCTCTGTGGTGATACTTAAGTGTGTGAGCTGGTACATACAGTGTGGGAGCTATATGATGGTACATAAAGTGTGGGAGCTCTATGGTGATACTTAAGTGTATGAGCTCTGTGATGGTACATACAGTGTGGGAGCTATATGACGATTAATACGCAGTAACACTCAAATGTGTGTATATATATATATATATATATATATATATATATATATATATATATATATATATATATACTTTACGTTCATGCGAATTCTTCCGTAAATTGAGGGATTCTATTTGCTTTTATAACCTTAAGGTTGATTTGTGTGTGTGCACATTTCTAACAAAATTTGACCGAAAGTTCTTTTTTTCTTCTTCTGACCTTTGAAATACTAGCACACTTTAGTAGGCAATATGTGTTTCTTAACATTGGCTCTAAATGGAATCGAACATTGATCCTCTGAGATGCAACGCCTTTGAGCCTTGGCCAGTCCGTTGAATTGCACTTTTGATAAAATCAGTTCGAAATATTGCTTCTAAACAATATACTTTGATACATAGTGATACTGTAGAAAATTTCGTAGATATATTAGACTGCGTTACCTAGATAACATTTCCACGTCATAGATGATATATTAGATTACATTACCTAAATAACATTTCCACGTCACAGCAGATATATTATATTCCATTACCTAGATCGCATTTCTACGTCACAGTAGATATATTATATTGCATTACCTAATAACATTTCCACGTCCTTGTAGAATTGCATTACCTAGATAACATTTCCACGTCCTTGTAGATATATTAGATTGCATTACCTAGATAACATATTAACATCATGAATCTTGTTGCCAAGAATATATTCACGTACAATATTGTTTTAGCATCTAGTTTTGTGTTTTAGGCCATTAGAAGTAACTAACACAGTTAACATTAACAGATCACTGACAAGTTAGGAAGACAAAAGTGTAGGCAACTGCCTCCCGCAAATTCAAGGATTATTATTCCATGACGCGTGCAGATCATTACTTTCAGTGGTATAACCAGTATGTTGTAAATTAAAACGATATGAGACACTTGAGAGTGACCTTAACTTGAAGGTTTTTGTTGGAATGCATGTATTAGGATAAATAAACTGCCCTGGATAGAATAAAAGGGAAAATTCCATAATGAACACGTTGTTCTCGTAAATAAGCATCCTAAATGCTTTATATTAATTATTTTTGAAAGCATGTCAATGAATATGTAAACAAATTAATTATTATGTGTACTTTTCAAGCAAATCAAGGCTGTGAAATACAATGTGTTTCTCATTAAAGGTGTGAGAAATCACACTTAAACTGGAATACACCATACTTAGACTGGGAGACATCAGTCTTAGACTGGGAGACATCAGACTAAAACTGGTATACACCATACTTAGACTGAGAGATATCAGACTTAGATTGGGAGATATCAGACTAGAACTGGGAGACATCAGAATTAGACTGTGTGACATCAGACGTATACTGGGATACAGCATCCTTAGACTGGGAGATATCAGATTAAGACTGGGAGACACCATACTTAGACTGAGAGACATCAGACTTAGACTGGGACATAACAGACTTAGACTGGGAGACACCATTATTAGACTGTTAGACATCAGACTTAGACTGGGAGACACCATACTTGGACTGGGATACATTAGTCTTAGACTGGGAGAAATCAGACTAAGACTGGGATATGTCAGACTTAGACTGGGAGACATCAGACTTAGTCTAGAATTCTTTCATTACACTACGCGTATTATACATATCGCTATGTCACAAGTTTGTATATCTTTGAATTTAAAGTTACTTTGGATGCAAGCAAAACTTGATTGCATAATTGTTTTTTCCATGTATTTTCTTCACCCCTAGAGTACTTCTATAACGTGAATAGAGCACATTCAGGTGGTTTAATATGGTGAGACATGGTAATTATTGATAGACACAGGCATGCACAAATGATTCAATTTGATTTGACCATAGTATATATTTGCCGACACTGACGCGTTATGGTGCTGCAATCTGATGGGACCGTGGAAAATATTTGTCACTGTATGGATAGGGCAAATGCAGGTCGTTCAGTTGACCATGATAATTATTTACAGACACAGGCACATATAGGTGGTTCACTTTTATGCTACCATGGTAATCATGTATAGCACAACCTCTTTCGGCCAAGGGCCAGATTACATTTTCTAAGACCACTCGAGGGCTGCAAACACTAATTTCTTTAATATAATTACTGTTTACGGGCCAGATTTCTGTGTTGTTTTAATTTGCCCTGAGGGCCGGACAGAACACGTTCGAGCCACGGGTTGTGCACCCCTGATGTATACATACTGACACTATAGCGTGAATAAGGCACACGCAGATGGTCCATTTTGATGGGACTATGGTGTTTTCGTTTAAAGACACTGGCACGTGGATGTGCTTCAGTTTGATGGGAACATGGTAAATATTTACGGAAACTGGCACGTGTAAGTGGTTCACATTGATTTGACCGTGGTAATTATTCACATGCTATGGCACGTGCAGGTTGTTTAGTTTGATGTGACCATGGTGATTATTTACATAAATGTGTACAAGACATATGCAAGATGTTCAGTTTGATGGGACCATGGTAAATATGAAAGGATACTGACACATGAAGGCCTTTCATTTGGATGTGACAATGGTAATTATTCACATAAATGTGAATACGACACATGCAGGTGGTTCAAGTTGATGGGACCATGGTAATTATTTACATAAATGTGTATAAGGCACATGCAGGCGGTTCCATTTGATGGGACCATGGTAAATATTAAAGGATACTGGCACATGAAGGTCTTAAAGTTTGATGGGACCATGGTTATTATTTACAGACATTTGCACCATATAAAACGTAAAGTTCATCTGTCTTAACGTGAATTATAAAATCAGATATTTAATGAAAATTTTCTATAGAAGCGAGGTCGCTTTGTCTATTCAAGATGATACACAGAGCCATAACACGGGATCTAGTGGGGCTTTTGGTTTGGTACACTACAAGGAATAGACAAAGGTTTGGCTCTGAATGCATGAAAGTCTAAACTGTACCATTCACAACAGCTGAAATAGTTTCTGGCAATTGGAAATAGATATAAAAATGAGTTGATGACACTCTTTTTGATTCCAAAATCTGTGATGTCAATGCCTGTGTACCTTATTTCGAGAAATGGTCTATGGATCTAAAAACTTGTCATACTTTCTTTAAGTGCATACAAGTGATATATTTTCTTCAGATCCATTTATTCAGAGACTAGAAATATCATTTTACTTCCAAAGTAACAAACGGGGAGTAGATTTAAGCCCAGAATTGCGACATTTTTCATTTCTTTTTAAATTAAAAATTTTCAAACATACACACAAACATGGGTATTATAGGTTTTTACAAATGAAATACTGATTTGTTTGTTGAAATGGCTGTCCCTTTCTAAATCAAAGATACATTTTCGGAGATAGATTTAAAGTAAAACGAAGGTATTTAATAATCCATCGTTAAAAAGCACGAAATTTCGTTGCATCACAGTACCAATTATATCCGTACTATTGTGAATATTTTGTGATCGGTCATAGCCGTCCAGTGGCGAAGCAACAAATTATACCCACCACCCCTATCCCGCCCGCTAAACTTAATTCTGGGTTCCCCTCCCAAGAGACAAAATGTTGTTTGATGGGAATTTTGACTCCCACTGGGCCTGCCTTCCCAACCCTTTCCGGGTTGCTTGGGTGGTTGACACGTCACTGAATACCGCTTGTTATTATTACTAAACCGTTAGTCGTCGTGCTCGCTCAAACGTACATTTTGCTAGATATCATAGGATATGCATTAAGTGCTTACAGATCGAGCGGTTTCGTAAGACATGTCTAGCTCTATTAGAATACATGTCTAGCTCTATTAGAAGATATGTCTTGCTCTATTAGAAGACAAGTCCCACTCAATCTTATAATTTATCTTCTTCTGTCATAAGACACGTCGTGATTTAGCTTAAGACATGTCTAGCTCTTTTATAAGACACGTCAAGCTCCTACCTAAGATATTTCTAGGTCTATCTTAAAACACGTCGAGCTGTGTCTTAAGACAAATCTTTCTCCCTCTTTAGATACGTCTAGTTCTATCTTAAGATACGTCAGGTTCTATCTTAAGACACATCTTGTCCTCTCTTAAGACACGTCAGGTTCTATCTTAAGACACATCTTGTCCTCTCTTAAGACACGTCAGGTTCTATCTTAAGACACATCTTGTCCTCTCTTAAGACACGTCAGGTTCTATCTTAAGACACATCTTGTCCTCTCTTAAGACACGTCGAGCTCTAAAATACAATACATATAGCTCTATCTTAAGATACTTCTAGCTCTGTCTTAACATGTACAACTCTATCTTACGAGACGTTGAATTCTATCTAGTTCATTCGTAAGGCACGTCTAGCTCAGTTTTACGACACGTCAAGTCCAAGTTAAGATCTGTATAACTCTATCCTAAAGCACATCTAGGTCTATTTTACGGCATGTCGGGCTCTAGCATACAACATATCTAGCTCTGTCTTAAGACACGTCTAGCGCTATCTTGTTCTATCTTGTGACACATTTAACTATATCGAGCTCTATCTTAGATATATCTAGCACCATCCAGTTCTATCCTAAGGCACACCTAACTCTATACTCTATCTCGAAACACGTCCATCTCAACCCTATTAGACACGTCTAACTCAAGACCCGCCATTCCCTGTTTTAAGACGTGTGATTTTGGAATTTTAAACGTAGCTTTAACAATTTTTCAGTCATTAAGACGTATGTTACGAGTCTGTGCTCTTAAAATAAGTAAAAGAAAAGAGCAAAGACAACAAGCTTTGTAAAATTTAACAAATAATTTATTTGCCTAGAAAACAATGTGAAAAATGAGAAAAAAGAACTTACGGCATTGCGTATTAAATCCAAAAATAATCCAAGAATTAAAGACACAAGTCCTAGTAATAAAAAGTCCTGAATAAAACTCAGTTCAAGTCCCGAAGAGATCCAAAATTAAAGGCGATGACGTGTCTGTTATAGCCTACGAAGTACTGATGTGTCAACAGTCTCTTGTTGAATCACAGAAATGTTATTCCAGGTTTGAATGCAGTATAGATTCCAATGAATGTCTTTATCCAAGAATTTTATCCGAGCACCTTTGTATTTCCAGATAAAATAATCACTTGAATTCAATAATTTGAAGAAAATAAAATTCAGCCCAAACTGGTCACAACACAATACAACTTAAAGTGCTAGATGTTACGGCACGACTGGTAAAATCCTCACAGTCACAAGATCATATAGTTCTCTGCTTGACCTCAGGTCACAATTATCATTTTCTAAACATAACCATTACCTAATGGAAAATAACCTTCTAGAATGATCTAATGAGCCTTGTTTATTTACAACACAATAGCCTATAAAATTCACTTAGGAATCTCCAAAACCCTGACCCAAATCAACATATTTACTCCTTCTTGTATTCCTGAATAATAATTCTGTTAATAAGCTCATACACATGGAGAATAATGAAGCTATTATTAATTGTTTACATAAATGAAATTAAAAAAAGTCAATCAGGTTAAGCAGAAATGAACTCAGTTTTGGACAAGGTCAAGTACACCATACAATGTTACATTACAATAGCATAAAATGAAACAAAAAGTTTAAAACTAACAAACAAACAATTAAATTAAATATACATAACACATATCTAGATCTATCCTAAGACACGTCTTGCTATATTTACCCCCCCCCCAATACTAAATATATTTTCATAACTTTGCCATTTTTGTTTGATTCAAAATAAAGGCCGTGAATTCAGTTATATATAATGAAGGTCACACTTGGACGTACATAGGGGTTTCCTGATGTAGAAATAGATACTGACTGCTGGTAATATGGTCACGTGACGAATCAAAAGTGGCGATCTAAGGCACAAATAGGTCTCGTGAAAGTGTAGGCTAATACGTTAATTTCTGTGATAATAAAGGACTAGCTACTGGTGTAACCGGTAGGATGATATAGTTTTAATACATATTAATGTATTCTCAAAGAAATAAAGCGGTTTTTCGAATCAATTTTAGAGCAATATTTAAAGCAAGCTATTTGTTTTGTAAGTCATCTCAAATTATTTACGAGTGAAAATGTACATTATAATATCTTTCTTTCTCATGCAACAAGCAAAGAAAGAGCCTTGCTTATATTTATTTCATGTTGAAGATGGATTCAGGACTATTATCGATATAAATTCAACATATTTTAATAATATTTATTGCAAAGATAGTGCAAAAGATCCATCAAAGAGAATACAGTTTTATTATGGTAAATATATAGTAGAAGAAAAAGCATCATTTAAAACATGAAAAAGATAAAATTTTCCAACGTAAAATGTGTTAGGTGTATCAGTCTATGTTAAGTTAGGTGTATCAGTCTATGTTAAGTTAGGTGTATCAGTCTGTGTTAAGTTAGGTGTATCAGTCTATGTTAAGTTAGGTGTATCAGTCTATGTTAAGTTAGGTGTATCAGTCTGTGTTAAGTTAGGTGTATCAGTCTGTGTTAAGTTAGGTGTATCAGTCTATGTTAAGTTAGGTGTATCAGTCTATGTTAAGTTAGGTGTATCAGTCTATGTTAAGTTAGGTGTATCAGTCTGTGTTAAGTTAGGTGTATCAGTCTATGTTAAGTTAGGTGTATCAGTCTATGTTAAGTTAGGTGTATCAGTCTGTGTTAAGTTAGGTGTATCAGTCTATGTTAAGTTAGGTGTATCAGTCTATGTTAAGTTAGGTGTATCAGTCTATGTTAAGGTAAACAGTGAGGCCAGTAAGAGGGTTTTTGTTGGATGTGCAAAGAAAAATGCTAGGAAAACATTTTTGAAGGAAAACTAAATACCCATTAGGTTTTACTACATAATATGCTCTTTCTCTCTCATCCCATTTCTAATAACATTTTGTGAGACAAAATCTCCTTATGGAAAATGAACAATGCATTAAAACGCAGAATGTTTATCATTTGTTCATTCCTTGGAAAGTATAAAGCATGCCAGAAAGTTAGAGACATGGTAGAACCTGACATCTAAATCTGCACATACGTAGTATATGGGGATACCCTGCGGACAATGGGAATTAGCATTACGGGACCCTGTTTTGTACCCTACGGACAAGATTTCTACGGACAAAATATCACCCTAGGACACTCTACGGACAATGGGAATTTTGTATAGCGACTAGCACACCATGGGTTAGTAGGACGTCACGGTACTGGACACTTGCAACTGTTTCATTTCTATACAAAGTTTTATGCATTCGCGTTCGTGTCAGTGGATAGTATAGTATGTTTTATGCCTTCACGTTCGTTTCCATAGATTGATGAACATCAATCTATCTTACCCAAATTATACAACCGACTGAAAAAAAAATATTTAGGTAAGAGAATAATGTTTTTGTGAGTTAAACATGAGTTATACAATCGAATAAAAATTTTTTTAGGCAAAGTGATAATAAATATCTTTTCGAGGTATAGGAAGTGGCCCTGAAAAGGACCGTTGTTTTTATGTTAACACCATTTCGTTAAAATAGAGGGCATCGCATCGGTCTTCTTCTCTTTCTCAAACTTCGTCTAACTTCTGGTCCATAAATCAGAACTCGCTTCAGACAGCCTTGTCTTTCCACATAGGTCCTTGTTTTCCAAACAGTCGTATCTGTAATCCAGATGATGGTCCATGATGATTTAACATACATGGGTAAGTCCGTACGGAAAAACAACGACGATGCAAAAGTAGACGATTCTACGTTGGTCCACATCTTGTGACGAGGAACAGGTGAAGGGAATGAAATGAACCGCGTTTATTTATAGTGGAAGACCGGATCGAAATGGATTGAAATTGTTCACCAATCCCAATACGCGTTTCAAAATTCAGTCACTTCGCGGAGTCTGTCTTCCAATCCGAAGTGAGCTACCTGTGACGTCACATTCCCTATATAGGTGCGCTAGCGTCTGTGCGCAGTGAATCGATGCGACATTGTTTTGTTAAACATGACTGAAACTAAGAAGATGATGAATTGGGGTGCACCGGCTTTGGAGACGAAAAGCGATGGCATAGCAGTGGCTACCAAAGTTAACACAGCGCTACTTCCAGAAGAGACCGATTTCAACTGGGATTTAGTAGATCTTCTCTCTTCGCAAGAATTTGTTCCGGTACCAGTACCTTCGCCACCTTCTCCTTCTTTACCACACATCGAGGATTTTAAACAGAGACAGAAAGAAGAATTGGAGAAATTTTTACAACAGCAGAAAAAGGCAAAACAAGCATTTCTCCTTGAACAGCAACAGCGAGAAGAAGAAGAGGCAAGAAGGAAACGACAGGAAGAAGTAGAAGCAGAGAAGCAACAAGGTCTAGGAGAGAAGGAGAACAGTGAACCTCAAACGGTAACGGTACTCTTGGACATTTTGTCAGAGTTAAGAAGTCTGAAACAAATGTATCAGACTTCTTTATTACGACCCAAGAGAAAAAGACCTTCCCGAGCCAAACAGTCTAATCCGGTTACTACACCTCAGATACCACCCCTAGTGATTTCTGCCAAATCATTGACAGGAGCAAGTCTAGAAGTAGGCCTTGGCCGTGGCAAAGGCTTAAGGCAGTTAAAGCGGATTGCTTCTCGTTCCTGAGTTTGTTTTTTGAAAAAACAAACACCCAAAGGCCCTTTTCAGGGCCACTCACTTCTTTCGAAAAGAGATAGTATTCATTTTGCCAAAATCAATTAAAACTCAAAATCCCTTGTTTGCTGAATGATGTATGTGGGTGAGTGCATGAGTGTAGATCCTTATTATTCTAAACAATCAAATCCAAGAGACACTTACGTTTTTTCAGTCTGGTCTATTTTGGTAAAAATTTTTACAATCCAATGTCACAACATAACACCACACTTTTTTAAAAAGTTCATAGACTTCTTCTGTCTCTTTTTTCTTCTTTCACTCTCTCTCTCTGTTTTTTTTTTTAAAAATTTCTTCACTTTCACAGTTTTTTCCTCCTCTTCTTCCTGACTACTTTCTCGTCTTCTGTTCTTTTCTGTCTTCTCTTTCTGAACGTGTCGGGGTTCTTCTTTTGCCGAGGGTACCTTTTCTTCCCCCACCTCCTGCTCCTTTTGTTTCTTAGGGAACTCTGAAGACCAATGTCCTTTCTCTTGACAATGATAACAGATATCTTGACTTTTGTCTCTTTTGACACTGGTCTTGCTTTTTTGACGATCTGGACATTCTGTAGCCCAATGCCCTTTCTTCTGACAGATATAGCAAGTATCTTGACTTTTATCTCGAAAGGAGGGGGAGTAGTCCGTCGGCTTGTCTGAAGAAAACTTTCGTATGACACCTCGCAAAGCTCTAATCAGAAGTTCGATCTGTGTGGCTTCTTCCATCGTGCTGGTCGCCTTGAGAGCGAAATGAATACTGAGAGGGAAGGTACCAACCCTTTATATATACACTGAGTCTGACATGGATATATAGGGGTCCATGGCGTTTCAAATGTAGTCATTTGACTTTTTGCAGTCAAGATGAAACGATCGCATCATTTCGTAAAGAAAGGAGAAGAAAGTAAGAGGCAGAAACGTGATGTATCGCCTCGCACAGTAGCTGAAGTCTTGGCTCAAATTCATGCCAGCGATTTTGAAGATGAGGTGAGTGAGCCAGAATCCAGACCCAGAGAGTCTGCACCAAGTCAAATTCCATCACCACGAGTAAACCCTGAAAAGTACTACCACATTCGAGAGACGGACAAACGCTCCTCTAGAAAATTTAGAACCACAGCCTACATCGACAAGATTCAACACGTGCAGCAATCCAACGAAAAGTTTCACATCACCGATGGAAAAGCGACACTGTTCATGACCCACATTTCTCTCCTCAAGGGATCGGACGCAAAAAGGTGTTAATAGTGGGCGACCTTCGCAGCACAAAAACGAGCCTCGTCCGAATTAACAACCCTCAAGACAAGATGTGTTTAGCCCGTGCCATCGTGGTGGGATGAACGTATGCCGACAAGAACGACACGGCAGAATGGAAAGGACCTGGCAAACTATTCAAAAATCTAGCCGAGCCAAACAACGAAGAGAAACAGAACTCCTGTTACAGCTAGCTGGCCTTTCCAAAGACACACCCTGTGACATTCCTGAAATGCAAAAGTTGCAAGACGTCTTGGCTCCACGTTACACCTTGAAAGTACACCCTCAAGAAGTGCGCTGACCTCTGTTGTTTCAAGGCAAAAATTTCAAAGACGGAAAATACATTCACGTCTATCATCACGATGAACATTTTGATGCCATTACCAAGTATCACCGGTTTCGTGGGATACGGTTATTACTGTGAGAAATGTGACTATGGCTATAACAATCGAGAGCAATACAAGCATTGTGGATCGAAATGTGAGGGACGTTTAACCTCTAAGCCCTGTCTGGACCAAGGACAAGAACGAGTGCATTGCTCTGCTTGTCAGCGCACGTTTGTCAGTTCAACCTGTTACCAACAATATCTAAAGACGCAAGGTTCACAGCAGAAACGTGCTTGTCAACTCCTGAGACTGTGCCCTACTTGTGGACAAGGCATACGTACTAACAGTGCCAAGGCACACGTATGTTCAGGAAAGAAGCGATGTCACATTTTTCGCAAAATCGTGGACTTGGAACACCATTGCTACATTCAAAAATACCAATCCCAACATGAAGAAGAAGATAATGACCAGAAGAAAGGCAATTTCATCTTTCTCGATTTCAAATGCATGCAAGAGACTGGCATTCACATTCCTAATTTCTGCGTGGCTCACCGAGCGTGTGAGAAGTGTATCCAAGAGCCTATATGTAGTCATTGCCCTCACTGTATCAAGATTCCTGGATGACGTGAAAAAATCTTTCAAGGACCGAACACGCTAGCCGATTTTGCCCAGTGGATCTTAGACCCCATCGTCGAGACGTGGAGCCAAGAAGACATCGAACGGTACAGAGATTATCATCGCTATGCCACGATGATGGCTCAGAATTTCTCGGGATACGATGGACAGTTTCTTTTGAGATACTATACGGAACAAAGTACCGAACGTCCTAAAGTGACTTTGAACGGAGTCAAAATCATTTCCATGCAAGTGGGACAAGTGCAGTTTAAAGATTCGATGAGTTACTTGGCCATGCCTTTGAGCCGAATGCCTAAAACGTTTGGAATGACAGAAATGGCCAATGGCTATTTTCCACACTTTCTCAATACCGAAGCCAATCAACATGCCGTTCTACCCCATTTGCCTGAGGCTCACTACTACGACCCCGACAACATGTGTACCGAACAACGAGGAGCTTTCTACGCTTGGTACCAAACTCACGCCTCGGACCCTTTCGACTTTCAGGAAGAAATGTTGAAATATTGTCGTTCCGACGTGGACATTTTACGGCGTTGCCGTGGAAAATTTCGAGAACTGTTCATGGAGCACGGAGGGATCGATCCTTTGAAAGAAGCCTGCACCATTGCCAAAGCGTGTTCCTTAGTGTACCGCCAACGATTCATGCCCGAAAACACCTTGGCTGTCATAAGTCCGCAAACGACAAACTTTGTCAAACGTCAATACTCGGTCAAAGTCCTACGCTGGTTACATTACTTTTGTGAGAAGGAAGACAAATGGATCCAACATGCCCGTAACGGAGGAGGCGAAAAGACCATTGGCAGGTATTCGCTAGATGGGTGGGACTTAGAAAACCCCAAGGTCGTGTACGAGTTTAATGGGTGCTTATTTCACGGATGTTCCATCTGCTACCGTCAACGTAACACGACAAATCAGTTTTTACAACGGACCATGGAAGACTTGTACCAGGCCACTTGTCAGCGATGCTTGAAGTTAGAAGAACAAGGACACCAAGTGGTAGAAATGTGGGAACACGAGTACGATCAGCGATTGAAAACGGATCCCGAGTTTAAACGCATCGTGGAAAGTTACAAGCTGGTGGACCCACTGAACCCACGGGACAGTTTGTACGGAGGACGGACGAATACCACCTGTTTGCTGTACCAAGCCTACGAAGAGAAAGGAGAGGAAATCAAATACTTGGACGTGTGTTCGCTGTATCCATACGTGTGCAAATATTGTCACTTTCCCGCAGGGCACCTGCAATTGCTGACGGAAGACATCGACCTGGACAACATTCGCTAATACGAGGGATTGATCAAGTGTAAAGTCTTGCCTCCCACGTACTTGTATCATCCCGTTTTACCTCACCATTGCCAAGGAAAACTGATGTTTCCCTTGTGCCGTACTTGTGCCGAAACGTGCAACGAAGACGAACCTTGTCAGCACACCCACGAAGAACGCTCCTTGAAGGGAACTTGGGTCAGCGTGGAATTGTTTAAAGCTCTGGACCTGGGATACCAACTGTTAGAAGTGTACGAAATTTACCACTTTCCCAAGAGAGAAAAATACCACAAAGGCAACGAGACTCAAAAAGGCATTTTCGCAGACTACGTGAATGCCTTTTTGAAACTGAAACAAGAAGCCAGTGGCTATCCTTCCTGGTGCAACACTCCCGAAGACAAAAAGAAATTCAAAGAGAAATACCGGGAGCAGGAAGGCATCACTTTAGACTACATCGAGAAAAACGAAGGAAGGCGATCGTTTGCCAAAGTGCTGTTAAATTGCTTGTGGGGTAAAATAGCACAACGTGTTTACCGAAGACGGAGAATTTCACAGAACCTTCTCGCTACTTCCTGATGATTCAGGACAAAACCAAATACATGAAACACGTGGACGTCGTTCGTGAGGACTTGATCTTAGTCAATTACGAAGAAGAACTGGACTTTGTAGAAGCCGACGAATTTGGAAATGTCATCATTGCGGCTTACGTGACAGCCCATGCTCGCTTAAACTGTACGAAGCTTTAGAGCTGTTAGGAGATCGTGTTTTGTATTTTGACACGGACAGTTGCATCTACATCGATCACCTAGGTCAACCTCACCCTGTCATCGAAGGAGACCGTTAAGGAGCCTGGACGGACGAGCTTCCCGACAACAAGATTCTAAGTTTTGCAAGTGGCGGTCCCAAACATTACGGCTACGAATACCGTAACCCTGAAGGAGAAGTACACACGGAGTGTAAAGTGAAAGGATTGACTCTCAATTATCGCACCAGTCGACTGTTGAACTTTGGCGTCTTGAAAGAAGCCTTGCAGCCTGGAGAGGATGGAAATTTTAAAGTGACCACCCACGAACCGCACAAGATTGTACGTTTACCCACACACCAAATCATCAGCCTACCCTTGGAAAAAGTCTATCAAATCGTGTACCAGAAGCGAGTACGGCTTCCCAACCACTTCACTTTACCGTACGGTCACACTGATATTGGTCAGCATATAAAAAAGGACAACATCCAAGACCGATAGTTTATTGTCACTACCAACACCAATTGAGAAAGATGAATCCTTTCAAACAGCAAGTTTTAAGGAGGAGCAAACTCGAGTACGATGCTGTGCCTTGCGATGGCAGGGATGCCGTACGCTGTGACCTCAGCGATTCAGTACCACATCATGGAAACTTTTCTATACCTACCATGGAAAGTGATGCTGAGCGTGTCAAAAATGACGGATGCGAAAGCGATGCCACTCGTTATCGTACACCTTTTCACTTTACTGGTTTTCATGGTGGATGTCATCATTATGAAACCATGCGGCTACCACCCTAAGGATGTCATGTAAAACTGAGCATACTAATATATATTTCACCGTACCCTCATCGAAATGAACCTGTGAAAGACGAATATTCGTTCCCTGTGCGTTTGCCTGAATACTGCGACTTTGAAAGTCGGATCCAAACCTTCCGAGGAAAATGGCCAAAATATCTGGGAGGACCTACCCCCGAAGAATTAGCTAGAGCTGGATTTATCTGCTTGGACGAAGGGGATAAAGTCAAGTGCTTCAGTTGCGGTGTGTCACTTCACGAGTGGGGGAAGAAAGATTGCGCTTACCTGGAACATGCTCGATGGTCTCCAGATTGTCACTACCTACCTTTAGTGGGACCTCGTAATTGAAGTGGCATACCATGTCGTTTAAGAAACCAGCTGCTTGGCTAAAAGTCAAACGTTGGACAACACCTAGACAAGTATTTAAACCCCATCTAAAAACTAATCTTCAAACATTACCAAACGAACTGCAAGAGAAGATCTGCAAGGACATTTGGCTGGGACTTGCCAGAGCCAAATCTCAATGGATGACTGTAGAACTTTTGTATCGAGAAATTCACAAGAGAAAATTGACAAAAGTCAGGAAACAAATCAGATTTCTCTGGATCAAGGGTGCGTTCTTCCTAATGTTCCGCTTTAGACCATTTACATTTGAAGATTTTATTGACATTCTTGACCGTTTCCTGGAATGGCAGTGGCAAGAAGTTACTCACTTTGTTCGTTACTTTCGCTCTAGGAGAAGTGTTTGACTGACATGGTCATGGATACTTTACAAGAGAACATTCGTGCTTTGCCTGTGGAGTTGAGAGAACGCATTTACCGCGAGGTCGTCAAAATACAAGTGAAACGCAAAGAACCATTGCATCCGTTACGTCACCGATGTTTGAACCACTGGTACCTGAATGCTGTAAGAGGACTGATTCTGATGAAAGTGTTCCATTGGTCAGACATTGATGAATCGCGTGAAATTCATAAATTTTTGGATGCCACTTATTCAACTTACAAGGTGATCCTAATACACCGAATTCCAACGGACGAGTTAGAGGATTACAACAAATCTTTACAAGAACAATTCTTTCTAATTCAAGAGGAAACTTCTGTGCGACGTGTGGTGTGTGAATTAGTGACTAAACTTTTTTGGTACGGTACTAAAATAAAATCGAGGTTGTTCAAAACGTACACTTATTACCTGACACCAAAGAGGGTATAAAAACGGACTACCACGCCACGACCTTTATCATTCGTGATACAACAGATTCCGTGGAAGGAAATCAATGACACTATTCAAACAGTGGAGAATTACGATCGCCTATTACGAGAACTGTGTCCATTGAATTGGGGTCGCCGTGTAGTGTGTGTCTTAGTGACTTGTTTTCTAGGATTTCGTTTACCAGCCGATTCCTTGTGAGCTCTTTAAAAACAGTACATACCACCCAAAACATGAACGTGGTCCCTTTAAATGTACACGAGAGATTCTTCTACTCAAAGCTTTGCGCTTTCATCTTGATACTTCTCAACCTTTACGGGAAAACAAGATTCGTCAACTTTTAGGCACTGAAGATGTGTACGATGATGTGTGTGTAGCTTGTGACTTACACCCTCACTGGAAAGATGTACGTGACTGGAAAAGTTGGGGATTTGAGGATTGGACAAAGGAAGTGGCACACCATGCAAAAGATTTGTAATCCTAAATTCAAACGTTCAGTTTAAAAAGTAACTTTTAAACCTGTGCTAGTGACAGTACCAGAAGAAGAACCACTCCCTTTCGAACAGGACAGGACCGTCATTAACATCCCCGAAAGGCTATTCCGGGAGGACTCTTGTGTGAATGTGCCAAGTAGTGTAGAGACTCTAAGAACATTACACACTACCCCTACAATTTCACCTCTTGGTCACCACAAATGTTGTACAGAGACTTGTTTATATTCCACTATGATCGTTTTGATGTGTCTTTTATTCATGTACTTAACCATTTGGCTTGTATGTATTTTTGTCTTTCGTGTTGTTCACAATTAAAGATGACAATAAACGTGTCCTGAAAAAAAGTATAAAAGCTCTTGTCATGTTTGTCTTCGTGTCAAAAGTGACATTCATTACACTACTATGGCTAACTCTACTGTCTCTGCTCCCTCTTCCTCCACTGTCAAAGTCATCGACGAGAAGTTAGATCGTGCTGGTTGGGAGGCCTTGTATCTTCGCCATCCCTTTAACATGCTCATTGCCGGACCTAGCTGTTCCGGAAAAACCGATTTTGTCAAACGTTTGATCGAATATAAACATTATTTGATCGATCGTCCACCTGAACGCATCGTGTGGTGTCACAAGGAGTGGCAATCGGCGTAAAGCCTTCTGCGAGAAAGTCAAGGCGATTCCATTGTCTTTGTGGAAGGCATTCCTGGCGAGGACGACGGGATCGTGTCTGATCCTAGTCAAACCCATTTGGTTATTTTTGACGACATGTTAGGAGAAGACGAAGGAGAAATTAAACTCTGGTTTACGCGCAAAGCGCATCATTGTAAAGCCAGTGTCATTTACATTACCCAAAATTTGTTTCAACAAAGTAAAGCCCATCGCACCATCAGTCTCAATGCTCATTACGCGGTCTTGTTTAAAAGCCCTAGAGATAAATCGCAAGTGCAAGTCTTAGCCAAACAGTTAGGAACGCCTTGGCTGACAAATGCGTACGACTATGCCACTCAAACCCCACACGCTTATTTACTCGTGGATTTAAAACCCACTACCCCCGATTATTTGCAATTTCGTACCCATCTGTTTCACCACTGGTGCCAAGACGGAGTACCTGTCGTGTACACGTCCCCTTTGTCGATTTAACAACAACCACAATCGCCAAAAAATGTCTATAAAAACCTCGGTCACTTGGGGTCTCTCTCACACAGCGTCAACATGACGTCCCTTCAGGCTCATCTTCCCGTCAAATTGATTCGTGCCTTGTACGGTATAAGTCGCGAAATAAATCCACAAATACTTGCTCGTGTCTTAGAAGCTAGTCTCAAAGAAGTCTTACGATGGTTTACGGTGACAGCACGTCAATTACTGCAAGGCATCATTCAGATTCCACATCAAACCAAACGTTTGTTTGAGAGAAACAAAGGCGCCTTGACGCAGCTAGCCGATTCTCGCATTGACGCTAAAACCAAAAAGCAAATCATTTTGAAACCTGGAGGTAGCGGTTCTCTAGGAGGTGTCATCATTCGATCCCTCTTAAAATGGGATTCTAATGCTCCCAAAGTCGTCCCCAAGAAAAAATCCACGCCCAAACGTACCCAGAAGAAACAGAAAAAGAGCAACGGTGTCAAGACCAGGTCACAGCCTCAGAAAAAGAAAAAGAAAAGTCCACAGAAAACAGCTTCTACCCGCAAGAGAGCGTATCCAAAAACTTCTCCTCCAGCGGTGACACCCTCTTCCTCTTTAGCGACAGTGGCCGCTGCTCACAAAGTACCTGCCCCCAAAATCAAAGTCCAAGAGAGAACTGGTGTGTTACAGAGTTTACTGGATTTGTCCAAGCAATGAACTGTCTTGATTTAGTCCGTTGCGAACTCCTCCACGACGTGTGTTGCCTGTCATCAAGTTGATACGAAAAGACCTTAGGCAAACAATACGGATCAGTGTTTTCGTGCTGCTGCACGCCCAAAGATGTCCCCTCCAAGAAGTGCACACCGTTACTATCGTGTTTCTTCTTCGGTCCAAAAAGGAAAAGGAAAACGAAAAAGACAGTCACGGCATCCTAAAAAGCGCTTAGCGTTACAGATGTCACCCCAAAAAAGACATTCCTCTTCTACCCCCAAAAGGAAAGAAAAGGATAGGACTGCCTTCTCGTTTAGCCAAACATTGAGACATGTTGTCCGTCCTGTCCAAAGCTCCTCCACCCATGCAAAAAAAAACTCATTCAAACTGTCTCCAAAAATGTCATCGATACCGTGTGCGAATGTTGTCTGAATGTCTTCAAAGGCACAATACCTTTGTTTAACCACCAGAAAGAATGCTTAGCCAAACATCGACACGTTTTTCGCCAAATGGTTCAAAAGAAAATACCCATTGGTCAAAAGAAAAAGATGTTGGTGCAACGTGGAGGAATTTTATCCTTTTTGACCATGTTGCTGTAAGGAGTAATGGGAACAATAGGAGGACCCTTGCTGAAAGGAGTATTGGGAAAGATCATGGGAGGATGAAGATAAAATGGTCCAGGAAGATAAAAGGGACTTTTGGAGTCAAAAGATCTCAGACGTGATCCTTGACATCCGATGGAAGGACGAAAACTGACTTTACTCCCTTACAAACGATGGATGGAATACCATCGTTGGCAAGAACAACGAACCCCGCATTTACCTCCCAATCCTCATTTGACGGAAATGTCCCAGTTACAACATGAATTGCAATCGTTGATGGATCGCAGCGATTTGTCAGAAACGGAAAAATCGCAAAGGTATGGTCAGTTGTTACAACGACTGAAACTCTTTCACCAAAAAGCTTTACACGAAACAGCTCTACCCACTCTGAAAGATTTTAAGGCCTTGATGAAAAGTCCATCACAACCACTGCCACCTCCAGTGGACTAGACAGAAAGTCCACCACAACTAGTCCCAGTGATCAAGACAGAAAAAGAAGAGGAGCTTCACACTCCACCAGAAAAAGTACACAAGTTAACAACACCACCTACATCCAGAATTGGTTGGATTAAAAAGATGATGGCTACTCCTTCTTCCTCAGAACAGAAAACGATAGCCAAGACAGAAGTGAAACAAGAACTGATTACCCTGTTCAAACACCGTCGTCCTCAACACCTATTGCCCGTCGGACACGCAAAGCATTACAAACCAAGAAAATACCACAGAAAGACAAGAGTAGCATCAGTGAAGAGTGGATCACTTATTAAAAAAATGGAGAAGGTGTTAGCCAGCATTTACTATGATCCATCCCATCCTGCAGGTTACGGAGGAGTTCAGAAATTGTATCGTGCTGCCAAAACTCGGCTGAAAAGTATCCGTTTACCTCAAGTGCAACGATGGCTACAAGAACAAGCCACGTACACCTTACACAAACCCATTCGACGAAAATTTTCCAGAAGTCTCACCCGAGTGGAGGGTATCGATCATCAATGACAAGCCGATTTAGCCGATGTCTCTCATTTGGCCTCCTACAATCGTGGCTACAAATATTTGTTTTGCGTCATCGACGTCTTTTCCAAATTTGCCTGGGTCGTGCCATTGACTTCCAGATCGAGCAGTGAGTTAGTGCGAGCCCTCAGACTGGTGTTGAAACAAAGCGGTCGTCACCCTCTTCGATGGGAAACTGACAAAGGTACCGAATTTCTGAAGCAAGCTTTCCAAAAAGAATTGAAGAAACGTGACATTCATTTTTTCACCACCGAGAATCCCGAAACCAAAGCCAGCATCGTGGAACGTTTTCAACGCACCTTGAGAGAACGCATGTTGAAATATTTTACGCATCAATACACTCTCAAGTACATTGACGTCTTGCCACACCTCGTTCAATCGTACAACCAATCTTACCATCGGAGCATCGGGCGTGCCCCCCCCCCCCCAATAAGTGAATCCTGACAACGAAGTGACCGTCTCTTTGAGCGCCTGTTTGGTACGTCCCCAACAGTGACTGTCCCCAAGAAAGGTGGAGTGTTGGCATCAGGACATTGGGTGCATATTGGCAAAACCAAACGCACTTTCGACAAAGGTTACTTACCTAACTAGACCACCGAATTGTTTGTTGTCACTGAACGAGTGCGTGGCCGTTATCCTCCTGTCTATAAATTGGAAGACATGAACGGGGAAGTGTTAAAAGGAACGTTTTACTTGCCCGAGCTACAACGTGTGACCAAAAAAGAATACGACGTTTACGAGATAGAATGCATTCTCGATCGAAGAACTCGTAAAGTGGGAAAACGGCGTGTCAAAGAAGTCAAAGTACATTGGAAAGGATATCCGTCGAGTTTTGACTCTTGGATCGACGCTTCGCACATAGTCGACTATAAAAAGAAGTGATCATCATGCCCTTCAACACAGCCTCAGCTACTGCAGTGACCACTCCTTCCCCCAGTTCTTCTCTGCAAGATCTACAAAAGCAAACCTTGTGGGTATGGTGTGGAGAACGTGTGCCTAAAACGCAAATCGTCTTTTTCTGCCAGATCTTTGTGGTGTATTGTGTCATCGGTGCTGCCATTGCCAATTTGAGTTTGCAACAAGGAGACAAACAATTGTGGACCATTTTACTCAGCAGTTGCATCGGTTACCTTCTTCCCAATCCGTCCCTGAAATACTCTTCTAACGGGAACAACAACGGGAACCTTGCGTACAACGTCAGTCCCCCTTCCAACAGTCACCCTAACCATCCTCTTTTAGACACTCCTCTAACCTCCAGTGATCCTTCGGACACTAGAAATTTGGAATTATGAATAACCAATTTTATTTAACGTTGCCCAGTGACAGTTCCATGGAGGTGTTTCCCAATAACACTTTGTGCTGTTTCTCGGCCAGATTGCCTCAAGTCATCCAATTGGATCACGAAGCCCATTGGGAAGTGGCTTTGGTGGAAATGATTCACCCTACACAAATCAAAAACATCGTCGAAAATCAAAACACTTTTACGGTGAAAGTTCATGACCCGCAAGTGCAACAAGCCATGGATGAACGTGCCACTATAGCTGACTTTATGAAAACACAAAACCCAAAACTAATCGCTCCACTTATCTGTTGAAAATTTCTGCGGGCTATTATTTTAGTGGTCAACATTTGGTGAACGACATTGCTGACATGTTCAATTTCATGTTTGGTAAAAGCTTGGAGAAAGCAAGAACAAGTGTCACGATCGAGTACCACAACATATCTCGTCGCCTACTGATCAAATTTTCAGAGGACAAAGTATTGGCCATTACATTTTGTCCTGAATTGTATGACATTTTGGGTGGAGACCCCAAGATGATCAAGATTAGAAACGAAATGCCAGCCGTTAGTGGCAACTTGGATTTTGCGAACTATTTTCGATTCCCTGTAGAAATGAACCAAGGACTGAATTTGATGTTTGTGTACTCCGATGTGGTGGAGTACAACGTGGTGGGACACACCTCCGTACCGTTACTGCGTGTCATTCCTTTCAAAGTGGATTCTGCCACGGCTGCTGACGAGGAAGGTGGAAACACCTATCATGTTCACCGCGAATTTGTACATCCTCACTATTTGCCCGTCAGTAAGTTGTATTTCGACACTGTCAACATTACTATAAAAGGAGATCTGGGACAAAATATTCCATTCACCAAATGGAAAGTCACAGTGAAACTCCATTTTCGCAAACGATTACTCTAACCCTTTGTCAGTCATGTATCCTGTGCACCAAGGAGTCGCTCGACAGCGAGGTCATGGTTTAGGAGATATGCTAAAATCAGCTCCCGTTTTGAAACCGATGGTGACACGGGGATTGCACGCCTTGAAATATGCCGCGTTGACGCACGGCAAAGAATTTCTCCAAAATGTCATCATTGACAAACAAATCCCAAAAGAAGTTTTCTTGAGAGCAGCCAAAAATGTCTTGCTTCAAACGGGCAAAGACATTTTGGGCCAACGAGAAACTCCTATAAATGTCCTGGGCGATGCCGAGTCTGGCATTCCTGCTTCCCTGATGCCACAGCAAGGACAAGGCAGAAAAAAGACGAGGAAAACACCCCTTCAGAGGACTTTACGCCCCTAGAGCTAGAAAGACTAAGAAAAGAAAAACTGTCCGAGAGCTAGACGTTTTTGATTATTAAAAAAGAAAATGATGCACCGAGAGTCTTGTGCTTGTTCCAAGTCGGAACTGGATCTGTTTGCCATGCCACCCACCATGATGACGATGCAAGAATCCCAATGGGTCGAATTTCATCCCGTCTCCTCTTTGACGGATTCAGCTCCCATCGAGTTTGAAATCAAATGACAACCTGAAGGTTACATCGATCTGAATAGCAGTTACTTGTATCTGAAACTGAAAGTGATCAAAACCGACAACACCAATCCGGGAGTCGATACCAGAGTAGCTCCCGTCAACAATTTCATGCATTCCTTGTTCAGCGAAGTGGATTTGTACTTGAAGAACAAACTGGTGAGCAGTAGCATGGATACTTACCCTTACCGAGCGTACCTAGAAAATCTCTTGACGTTTGGAAAAGAGGCCAAGAACACTCATCTGGATGCTTGCGTGGTATGGAAACCTGACGTAGCAGGTGAGGACACCTTTAACGACACAGCCCTGACAGCCGATGACAATCCTCACAATGTGGGTTTTAACAACCGTCGAAAGAAAATCCTGCAAGGTCGTAGTTTAGAACTGATGGATCGCTTGCATTTGGACATGTGGTTGCAAGACAAGTATTTGCTGAAGGGAGTGGATATTCGCCTGAGACTCAATCGCAGCAGTGTCGCTTTCCATTTGATGGCTCATGCCAATGAATACAAAACCATCATTCAAGAAGCCAGACTTTACGTGCGCCGCGTAGAAGTGTTACCTAAAGCGGGAAACGACATCAGTCAAACATTGAGCAGATTGACCGCCAAGTATCCGATACGACGTGTAGAAGTGAAAACGTTCACCATTGCTGCTTGACTCCAATCCAAGATCGAAGATCATCTGTTCCAAGGACAGTTACCCAAACGTTTAATCGTTGGCATTGTCAGTAATGCAGCCCTCAACGGAGCCCACGATCAAAATCCTTTCCAGTTTAAGCACTATAGAGTGTCCAAGATCGAAGTCAGTCGCGATGGCAAGACCTTGTGTACCAGACCCTTCGAACCTAACTTTGCCCAGAAGAATTACTTGAGATCGTACTTGTCCCTGTACGAAGCTACCGGACAGTTAGGAACCATCACCAGTCACAGCATTTCGTACGAAGATTATGTCGGAGGTTACACTTTGTGGGCCTTTGATTTCACTCCAGACCAAGGCAGCGATGAGGGACATTTCCACCCTATAAAATCCGGTCAACTGCGTGTGGAACTTCAGTTTGCAGAAGCTCTCACCGAGACGGTCAACGTCATCTTGTATGCCGAATGCGACAATATCATAGAAATCAACAGTTTGAGAGAAGTCATTCTAGACTATTAGAAACAATGGAAGACTCCTATCCCTCACTGAATGGTAGAGAATCGTTGGGAATGGAATGGAAGGATGGCATGAAAACAGAACCCCAAGACCAAGACAAAGAGGACGAGGTAGTAGTCAAGTCCAGATGGCCAGAACAAGAACAACATTTAGTGTCCTGTTTTGCCAAACACCTGGCGGATAAAATTACGGAACTGAGTAGGAAAGATTGTTATGGATGTCAAAACGATCATCCCAGTCAAATTCAACACGGTAAATGTTTGAGGATGAGTCAAGAAGAAAAGTTGGACGAGTATCTGGACGACGCTTGGAGTCTCATCTCGGAAGAAGCAGTGTTGCCCTCCATTGACTACTCTGGAGATCTATCGCATCGAAGCTCTCTTAGCCCAGGGTGCGGAGACAAGGCGAAGAAACGGCTACTTGACAGAGCGTTTCAAACAAAAAGTCAGAATTGAATTGATGACTTATCATTACCTGTGGAAAAAACCCAACAAAACAAAAAATGGATACCTGGGAACTTTATTACCTTTTGAACAATAGTTCGTATACTGCTTCTAGGAATGAACTACCTCATCGCAAACCTCAAGACCATCAAGCTTATGTCATCAACACGGACGACAGTCATCTCCCATGAACTCACTGGGTTGCCATCTACTTCCCTCAGGAGGAATGTGTGGAATATTTTGATTCGTATGGATTACCTCCTTTGGAAGACAATATCATCGACTTTTTGAGAAGAAATGCCCAGATGACACGATACAATAACGTGGAATTACAAGGCACAGATTCCATGGTGTGTGGACAATATTGTGTGTAATTTCTTCATCAATACAGTCTTGGATATCCTTTAGAACATTTAGTGACTTATTTTGATCGTAATTCTTCTAGAAATTATGAGAAAGTAGATCGATGGTTTTGTGACCATTATGGCTATCTTTTGTCTTTAGCTAGGAAACGTAGTGTACATCAATGGCCTCATGACTTCCATCAATGGAAATCTCACATGATTTCACAACGTTGTCAACCTTGTCAAAAATAATTTGTTTGATGTTATTGTTACTTGTTAATGGTTAGTGGTTGATTGTTTGTTTGAATAAAAAATTTTGTGTTTTGAAAAATGTGTCTGTCGTTTGTTTTCAAAAAAAGACTGTGAATATATGCTCTTTGACTTTCTATCCCTCACCATGACATTCGCTATCATAACGTTCCAACTCAACAAAAACCAAGTAAGGATGTTTTCTATCGCGTCCACGTTTGAACCATATAAAGCGGGTTGGTCTCAGTGATTTACACAATATTGGCATAGGGCAGTCCATTAGTACAACTGGACTAGATTTGACACTGAAACCGGCCTTGCCGTTGGGCCGGGGCGCCTTGTTGCTGGTGGTGGTTGTGCCTTGGATGGCTGTCCCGTGGGCCCTTTCGTGCCGTTTCTGCGCTGCCTCCTTTCCGGGTCTCTTTCCGCCTCTGCCTCTCTACGGACATGTCTGCTCGCTGCTAGGTGCTGTGAACTGAATGCAAACTAGGGGGTTATGATGGCACCATACTCATACCCCCAGAAGGACGTGAGGGCACAATACTCACACCTCGAAGGGCACAGCCTAGGGCTCTGAGAGGCAGTGGTGGCACCATACCCACACCTCCGAGGGCCCAGCCTAGGGCTATAACCAGTCGCGAAAGCACAGAGTGCATATGCGACTATAATCCATCAGTCAGTCAGTCAGTCTGGCCATCTACTGTTGACTCGTCAACCGATGAAGATGCCTTCCAGACTAGGCAAGCTGAACGAAGCTTACGTCAATTTACATCGTGTCAGGCTAAAGCAGATACCTAAGCCTGAAGAGATAGAGAATGTCAGGATGTTATCCATAGCCCAAGACCTGATAGAAGAGGTCTTCAGAGAGGAAATCAAGACAGAACAAGAAGAATGGACAGAGAAGTAAAGACTTCAGAAGCAGAGAGAACAGCAACAACAACAGCAGCAGCAGCAAGAACCAGACAGAGGTTTTGTCGACTGCCGTGCGGACACCAAAGAGGTCTTTACGTATTGAACGTATTTAAGTATTGAACTCACACGAAAGATATACATTTAAGTATTGAACTCCTATTAAAGACGTACATTTTAAGTATTAAACTCCCAGACGACAGATACTATTCATATGACCCTAACTTGCCTTGTAGTCTTCAGTTTGCCATACACTGAAACTTGTGAAAGGAAAAAGAAACAAGATTAATATGTTAACATCAGTTACCATACTTTAATAATAAAAAGGAAGAGATGTAAGGCTACGTCAGTGCTTTTTTGTACATTTGTATACATGTGGTAAATTTAGGAATTACACACAATGCATAGTGTATATTCTTCTGTTGTATTCGTAAGATCTGCTGTTAAATGTATACTATGAACTCGTGAGTATTTTGTATCGTACGTCATCTTTTTCAAGCAATCCCAGTTCGAAATCTTGCAAGCTATTAGCATCTTTCTTTTGTATTTCAAATGGTGAAAACCAACTTTCGCCTGAAGACTTCATGCATGAATGAATGCGATACAAATTAGAACACTTTGAAGTTGGAGGATATTTTATATAGAACTTCAGAAATCGAAAAATAATTGCTTTATATTTCACACCTCACATCACAGCTAAACAGGACCATTGTCCTCTATTTCTACTCTAATGGTTAGAGAGTTTTCATGAGCTACTGTATCTACCCTTGAATAAGATTCATCCAACTACGAACAGTAGACACCCATTTCTGTTCGCGGATAGTGCATCATAGACCCATAATATGATGGAAAGGTATGTAGTGCACCAGCAGCTCTGGGTCTCCCCTGTTGTCTGAAAATTGCTAACAAAGAACCCGATCTGAGAGTTTGCTATGCAATGCCAGATTTGTTTCTACACATCTCTCAGGTTGAATAGTGTTGTAAGCCAGCATGATTAAGAATTTGTTTGTGGGTTTGCTTTGTTGTAATTGTTTCCTGTCTACCAAAAATAATTTTCAAGCAGCGGCACCGTCTGAATACTAAGTAGTCCTACAACGTAAGACGTATCACATGATATGTTTGTTTTGGTGTTACGTCTTGTTGCCTAAATAACGGCCTTATGTAACGTGTTCCCAAGTTGACAAACAGGAGAACGAGATGTAACATTCTGAGGAACATCTTTTACAATTGGCAGCCCATATCGACACTCTTTCTCAAATATAAATCTAACTGATTATACTTACTTAGCTGTTTTGATCCTGATGGAATGAAAATCTGACAATAGCAAGTGGACGCATTTTCATGTTCCGTTCAGCTGGTTGGAATGTGATGGAAGTACTGAATGCCAAAGTCGAATTAGGTTGAAGAATGTTGCCTTAACGAAACGAAAAAGATATAATAATAGCGACGAAAATGTTTAAATAGCTTCGTTTCGTTCAATATATTCATCGTCCTTTTAACCAATATCGGCCTTCCTGGCTTCCATCACATTCCATCCAACTGAAATGTAGGTCAACGGACCACCTGCTTGTCTGAGAATTTGAATTTATTCGAAAAACGACATCAGAGTAAGTAAAGTCCGCCTCAATCAACATGACCTTAATTTATGGAAAAGCTTCAACATGTGCTGCCAAGTGTGAGATATTCTTGAAAATTTGGACCTTCGTTCCGATGTCAGTCAACATCGGAAAATGCTACACATAGTCGTTATTTGGTCAGATGCAGCACCAAAACATAAATAACATGTGATACATTTTACGTTGTAGAATGAAATACTATGGTATACCCACTCATAGATATAATAGGTTGTAATTGATTTTGCCCTGTTTAATGTTGTCAGTATGGCAGACAATATTAGAAACCAAGCCTTTCAGTGTCCTCGTGATTCATTGCTCGCGCGCAGTCTGCTCCCTCATTCGTAGACTTTGTATTGAATATCTTTTATCTTCTTTTAAATGATCTTTTAGTGTCCGGTTTAACATTTGAAAATGCATGCTGGAGGAACTGTCACTGCCCTCCAAGAGACTGTCCTTTAAGTAAATCTAAAAGGAGACCAGAAATCAATGAAAATATAGAATAATAATAAGGCACTATAGAAGAAAACCTTATTCTGAAGTATCATCTGCGACCGTAATGCCAATATTTAAATTGGCATGTTTTCAAGGAGATGAATTTCCGTGACCTCGTATGCAAAATTTCCGCGCCTATTCGGCTACTTTCGTGATGTGACGTCATAGTAGCGACTCCAGCATCCCGACTGGCAGTTGCCAGAGTAAAAGACAATGCCGTTTTGCTTTGCTTACGGGTGTAATAGCACATTAAAATAAGGCTGTGGACAACAATTTTTTTTTTCTTTTCCTAAAGATAAAGACGTAAAGAAAGTATGGATACATTATTGCAAGCGAGTCGATTTCAAAGCAACACCATACAGCACTCTGTGGTCATTACATTTCTCAAAGGAATGTTACGAGAGGGATCCTGAAAAAATGGCAGCTCTAGGATACGTAAATGCTAGGCCTAGACTAAAAGTTGGCGCTGTTCCATATATACCGTTGGATATTTTAAATCCTGGGAAAAGTGTTAAACGTGTGAGTTACGAAAATAGGCAGAAGGCCGAGAAAGTGACCACAAAATGCAACAATCAATTCACAGATCTTTTATCTACACCAGCAGTGCTAAACAAAATCCGATAGCCCGGCACCCGGGGCCCCTCTAATTTTAGTTCGGGACCATCCTGTATTCAAAGTTAGGTGCCCGTCGGGCTTGTCGAAAAAACTTGTTTGCCTGAGGAAACTTGGATTGCGCTGATGAAGTGAGTAAATGTATTTCAAAACGTTGACATACATGCCTTAACACGGCACAATCTAAATCAGATCACCACTGTCCTAGGTGAAATTGAGATCTGATTTTAATAAAATGGAGCTTTGCTAAAAATAAGATTCTGAACCCCAGAGACGGTCGTGTTTCGAGAAAACACAATTTTCAGTAATCTTAAACAAATTTTGAAAAAAATTAAGAAAACAACAACAACAGCAACCCCTTCAGTCTCGGATTGTTACATATGCAGTATGTATAAACGGTAATATGTAATGATTTGACTGATATAAATCTATCCCTTGGGCAGTTTAAATAGCAGCGATTAAAAGAAAAGAGGTCAGGTATAAAATCAAAGTTTCACATTGACCCCGTCCCCGTGTCCCAATGTGCGAGTGCCCATGGGACGCGCCATGTCTCCCTGTGATACGCCTTATTATCCCCCAAGACAGGCCCCTTTTTTATATTCTGGTCAGCTGTGGCTAAACTGCAAAATAGCTAAAGTTTTGACTTAGGTACACAAGCAATAAAGCCAGTGTGACTAATTAACAGTAATCCTTATCCTTGCATTTATCTTGTGAAAAGGACTGTCCTTCGGACATACTTCAAAGAAACCATGTTCTACAGTGTGTGTGTATGTAAGTACCAGCAATTGATTGGCAAATAAACGATGCCTTATTTTGTTGTAACTTAGGGTGCATAGGACTTCATTTTAACAGTTCAATCTGCAGTTACAAGTTACCTTACATGTGGCAACTGTTTTTCCCACGTTTTATATCCCACCTTATTTCCTTAGGTTTAAGTGTTAAGGCATGTAACACTGTTTACTGAATACAATATCTATTCTGAATGAGTTCTTTGGGGGCACATATAATGGATAGTATATTTTTGTTTTATTCCTTCTTTTAATTTAATCATGGTAATTAAACTTTACATATACGGTAGAGAAATGTCAGGTGTTAACTGGCGAAGTTTGTTTGGCGGAAATGAAGATGCGATTTTGTTTGCAGAGAAAATTACGCAGCATTCACAAGTGATCATTCATGGGATTTAAGCTAATTGGTGAGAGTTTTATTCTTTTATTTTTTTTTTACTATAGTACGGTTGTAGTGGTTTAAAATAAAAATCTGACATTTACGTGAATAATGTTTAATCTTAACATTCTATTTACTGAAGAAAACAAAATTGTCGTGTGATATTAATTATTTCGTCCAGTGCCAGATTTAGACATAGCAAGGCCCTAAGCTATGGGAAGCTGTAGAGGCCCTATCTGGTACAAAATAAATTTGAGAGACCACTTCAGACTGTGAGTTCAGACTGTGAGACCCTAAGCTGTAGCTTGTTTAGTTTATGCCTAAATCCGGCACTGATTTCATCACTACAATATTCACAAGTGATAAAATAGAATATGGCATCTGTGGATTGCATGCGTTATATCTATTTATGTATGGTTTGGAGTATATTTTTTTCTGAGAAATGAAAATTGACAGACATAATGTAATAATCGGGAGTTCTCTGCGAAAAATCGGGAGATATTACGAGATCGGGAGGTAGGTGTGGAAATACCCCCCAAATCGGGAGGTTTTTCTCCTGGCTTGAGAGTTGACAGGTATGAACTGTCCGTGCTTGTGGAATTTCATTCAGGTCTTGTCAGTTTATTTAAGTCACTATCCCGGGGCCTGTGCCTAAAAAAAATTTCTTTGAGCACTGACCAGTACAGTACATTAACTATTATACCAGACATATATATATTATCAGATTTGTCAATACGCTAACTGTAGCCTGCATATAAAATACACTGCTTGAATCATAAGAAGGAAGCTTCTTAATGTTTAAATTAATTACTTATGATTTCTACTTGCAGATTTATTTGTGGGTCTTTTTATTTTTCAAAAGTTAATGGTTAAGTTACGACCGATGAAAACCGTTCTCAATGCCTTTTACACTTCCCCGGTGATGGATATTGTTTCACACACAAGTCGGTTCCCGTTCTAGTCTCTTCGCCAAGAATTAAGTATTATCTCTTTGTTTCAGTGTTTGATGTGTATTTTCAAGATATTAGTCTTTTAGGTGTGTGTGTGTGTGTGTGTGTGTGTGTGTGTGTGTGTTGGGGGTAGGTAATGAATATGTCATTTACATATAGTACGATTAAACCGCATCCTTCTTCAATGAATTTATTGCATTGTGGTAAATTTCTAATTTTTACATTGGGCACCATCACTTAATCCTTATCACATTTTTGCACTGCAACAAACAATGTATAAGTATTTATTTTAAAATTACATTGCTTTTTCAAAATTCCAAAATATGAAATATGTGCACCTTCTAACTGTTCTACTTTTCTGCTTTAAGGTCTTAAACACATTGTTAACACACAGTTCAACAGCTATTGTTATGAGCATATCTCGGATATCTCGGAAGCAGATTCAACTTTTTGAATGTGCAACCCAAATTTGGTCTCCTGTCTCTCGCGCTCGCCATGTTTCTGTTTGTATTCGAGGACTGACTAGTATTGCGTCACATGACCACGTGATCTGTCGTCTTATTAAATGTTACGTATATATAATTAAATCATTTGTGTGTTAGTTTTAAATTCTCTTTTATTTTATTTTTATTTCATTACATATTATTTTAATGATGATTTTATTCACTGGATTTGAGATTTTTTAGGGAAAATTCAGTTTTCTGTTTTGACCTGATAAACGCAGTTCATTGCTATATTTTTATTTTTAGCTAACTTAGTTCTTGACCTTGGTTCCGATTTTGTAAACATTGAGTGAAAATGATTGGTCATTATCAAGGTCATGTTCTGCTTGCGTGATAGCTCTATTTTGTAAACAACTTTTTTTTTTTTTTTATTGAATCTTGTAGTAAGATTTGTTAAGTTTTTCCATGGCGTATGTGCCTATTGGCTGTGTGGTTATACTGCGTTGTTCCAACTGGGTGACTACGTGGGCCATCATGTTATCTAAAATCGCGGGTTAAAATAGACATTTTCTAGTGGATTTGATCAGTCGTAAAAGATACCTTCAGGCTGAAAGGTATTCTTGTTGTTGTCATTTGAGTTGAATTTCGTGTTTAAAATAAATTATTCACCCAGGAAAATACTCTTCTTCAAAGAAATTCTTGAACAAAGACATTCACTAAATTATTCGAAATTCAAAAGCCGGAATTATATTCTTGGTGACTCAATAAGGAACTGTTGACACATCAACACAAACTGGTTATAGAGGACGTCATCGCCTTCCATATTGGAACTTCATCGAGATTCGAACTTGGATTCAATTAGAACTGTTTAGTGATAGGACTTATATTTTTCAATTCTAGGATTAATTTTTGGATTATATTCACAAACCGTAAGTCCTATTTCATATTTTTACTTTGTTTTCTAGGGAAATAAATTATTTTGTGAAATTTACAAAGCTTGTTGACTTCACTCTTTTCTTTTGTTATTTTTGTACGAGCCTAAACGTAACATAAAACTCGGAAAAACTCGGCAATTTACTTAATCGTGGTATCTTTCGCGCAATATAATCACTACCCGCCTACGATATTTAATTTATAAACATTACAATCGAATTAAAATTTGTAGAGAATTACATACATAAATGGAAAAGTTTTATTTCTGGTCTCCTTTAACATAGTAAAAGTGCGGATATCTGCCATTTATACAAAGCTTTAAAACTATACAGAGTTTCTATAAATCGTCTTCAGGAACCATATGGGTATTAACTTACTTAAAAATGGGTTTTCAATCTCCCATTAGGTTCAGTTAAAAGAATACAAGCCTTTGAAGAAAAGCGAATACCTTCATGAATCCGTTTTATTCAACACACAAGCTAAATATTGGCGGTCAAATATTGAAATGGTCAAATGAAATTGATTAGACAGGTGATCCGTTTTTTTCAGTTTCATGTGCCAGCACAATAACTAATTACATTGTCAAGGGCGGCTATTGTTTCCGACGAAAACATTGATAAACCGAATCACGGCGTGTTGATATGTTAATGTCAGTTTTAAGATATTGAAAGGTCAAAGGTCATGTGTGTAATCTAACTTAGTTCGTGTCCGATTTCGTTGGACAGCAATACTGTAATATTGTATTGTGATACTTAGAGAAACTGGAGCACACTTAATCTAATGAATACATTTCTTATGTTGGAGTAAGTTCTGCTGAATATGTGGTGTCCGTATATATATATATATATATATATATATATATATATATATATATATATATATATATATATATATATATATATATATATATATAAAATCAA